>JAULKO010344330.1:0-12281 GCA_032356045.1 Mediaster aequalis | reverse complement strand
TTGGGGGGCTAAAGCACCCCCAGCCCCCCCCCCCCCCCCGTAGAACCGCGCCTGACTGTGGGGTGCGACGATGTTGATATTTGGTATGCAATTACGATGGTGGGACTGTTGGGTGTGGGCAGTGGGTATTGCACTGCGAGTGTGCGGAAATTTAAACTGGGTGCAAGACAACTAGAATGAGACTAAGGGTGGGGTTTTGGGAGCATGGTGGTAGTGATTCTATGTCCGTGCTATGACTGAAAAATTCAATTACATGTACATATATTTCGCCCTGCTAACGAATTATGAAGAAAACTGTGGTCTGCCCCCCCCAAACAAATAGTTCTAGTAATTAGGAGCGTTCCGCTCCTAATTCAACATTTGAAAATTATTGTAATACTTATCGTTGGCCGATTTGTTGGTGCAATGTCTCATTGGGAAGTCATAATAATTCAATTTTGAAAATGTATGCTTCGGGATTCCACTCAATGTCGATCAACTTGTCTGTATTTAAAGATGTCTCCAAGAGTGATCCGTCGCGGGCGAGACCGTATAATTACAGAAACTGTCACAAAGCGATGATGATAAAACGGTTTATAGTTGTGTATGAATACCAAGTGTAAACCTGAATTTGGTTGAGTAATGCGGATACATTTTCTGGATAAAATTTCCACCAAAACACAATTTGAATAATCCTTTGTTTATACCAGAAAGGCGACACACTGGAACGAAATGTCCACCGAAAATTAATTTGAAAAGCAAACACAAGGATACAGGGGAACGAGAGCGGATTTTCAGGCTTTTTATTGAAACATTTTTGTGCAGAAGTCATAATTATTCATTATTTTACAAATCTCCGAAACCCCCCCCCCCTCCGACATTCTGGTAAATAATTACATGGCCTACCAAAACCGGGGGGGGGGGGTATGCATGCAATGAGCAATAATCTGGACTGAACACGTTCTTGAATGTCAATCAAATCAACCCACGCTTCATCCTCGGGCTGATCTGAACGAGCAGAGATTTCGTACAAAGTCAAAAGCTGTTTTTCTATTTTATTCCAATTCACTGTCGTGTACACATAAGCGCGTTATTTATATGTATTCGATTTTCAGACCCCATGTGATTTTCGCAAGTGCTTTTTAAAACATTCCATTCTGTGCTTTCATGTTATCACTGCCAATAATGATTATACCTTATTACAATGTATATACAATTTTCATGTGACGTCACTGGTCCATATTGGACCGCCTAGTGATGGTAATTTAGTGCTTTTTCAGTAAAGCAATCAAGCGTCCCGGATGGTTTAACCTGCCTCATTCAACACATGTGCATGTAGTATGATCACTGCAAGGCAGTCCACACGTGGTGACATTGTTTAAATCTAGCGTTATCTGGTCACGTAGGTAAAAAGGTCTTTAAATTTCATGTAACCTGCTTGCATCTAACCAATGGCGCAAGTAAGAATGCGAATGCATTGTCGATCAGTTTCTGTCAATAAAGAGAACCACCTCTATCACACCCCTGTAACAAATTAAATTTAATCAGACTATGTACCGTGATGAGTGCAAACATGTACTTAAACTACTATGGAGAAACATTTCTTACAGGACTTTGAGAAAACGAACCCAGGCACGCCCGTGATCACTGCAAACTCATGGAACACTGCAGGTTTGGCATTGTACGAGCCATCCTATGGCTGCAAACGAGCATAATACCCGGATTCAAGTATACTCCAAATATTTTCTGAGTTAGCCTTTTTGTTTCGGTTTCCTTTACAGGAGATTTTCCAAACTAACTTCAACTGCTCATCAACGACAGACTGACTGCTGAGACGCGGCTGTTGCTATGGTATCTGCGGGACTTATACGAAGCGGATTAAGGCCGACTTGTTTACGCGCAGACGGTGTCAACGCGTAGGCCGTATAGCCTATGTGCACAAAGCCACTTTCCAATCAGTAATTTGTGCAGAAGTGGGTTAATTACTATAACATATTAAGTGATAAAAGTAATGATTCCAATACAAATTGTGTGGTACCTCCAATTACTCAACCACAATAGTGTTATAAAGGTATACACTGTCAATAAAGAAATCGGCTTTGAGCCTTTTTGCCCATGGCTTGTTCAGTCGAGTAATACTCGACGCGTTTCCTCACGTGCTATTAAACATTTTAGCTGAAAAGATGTGACCGGCAAAAGGCTCTTAAAGGCTTACAAGTTCTTTTCCCCTCAAGTATGCTATAATTCCCTTTGGAAGGTCAACGGAGAAGTGGGCGTTAGGCCTGGGGCTCAAACCTAGTTGATAAAGTGACTCTTCGATTCCCAAGATTAAAGGCCATCAGTATTCTAATCTTGGTGAATGGTTTTAAATGTTTATACTCTGCAGTTACACGAAAAGACAAAACTTCTTACCTAAAAACTGTGCACTATATACTATATTCCATTTTAATGCAAGTTACTACGATGCGGCAGTTTGAAATATTTGCAAAAGAAAAGTAACTGAGAGCTATTAACAGTAAAGCTACCTAA
The DNA here is from genome assembly GCA_032356045.1 of Mediaster aequalis. Classification (NCBI taxonomy): domain Eukaryota; kingdom Metazoa; phylum Echinodermata; class Asteroidea; order Valvatida; family Goniasteridae; genus Mediaster; species Mediaster aequalis. The sequence goes on along the minus strand of JAULKO010344330.1, from coordinate 9,773 downwards.
AACATTTACTTAAAAGTCGTTAAGTTTAAATGAGTGTAACCCCATTCCATCATCCAAATATTACGAACCAATTTCGGGGCTGTACGTGTATGCATTACGTGAGTATGCGAAGTTCATGTACATGCACCAGTGCACCCACGTGTCCCCCCCCCCCCCCCCCCCCCCCCCCAATTAGTAGATTTACGTGGGTTGGGCACAGAACTAGCATTTAAAATAACACATTTTGATGTGAATAACACAATTTGATGGTAGATACATCGGTATTTTAAATAACTTAATAAACTTATGTACATTTATGTCAAAGACAGAAATTATCATTATCACAGAAATCACAATTTATAAGAGCCTCAGAGTCGCAACCTTTTTTGTTGTAAAAAGTAACACAATACTTGCAACAGTTATTTTGTTTCAGTCATCAGTTCAGCAATCAAGATGACCGTCATTCTAGCGACTGACGTCATAGTTATTGATTACCAGCAACGAGCCGATGCATACAGACAAACACTGGAATGATTATAATTTTAAATCACAATAACTGTCCAGATTACTTCCGATCGTGGACCGACAGTTTTTAATGAATTACAGAAAGGAACAAACAACTCCCATGATGAGATCGTTTTTGGTAACGAAAGTTCAATTATAAGACTTAATTATTCATGCTGCAGGTGACAAGACATCGACCGAAGGAAGTCCTTGTTTATTGGGCTGATCAGGATGTTCGGAAAACAAGGTGACAGTTTGTTCACCTGTACCGTCTTATTTGGCATCACTTCAAACCAAATTATAGACAAGTGCCTGTAGCGAATTCAGTCTAGCAAGATCTCTGCTAGATCATTCCATCCCACAGGTACTAGGTCACTGCTTCATCGTAATGCCATGCTTCTCTAATATCTACATAGCGCCCTCTGTTGCTAAATTACTTAATATCTAATCGACCGTACCGTGAAGTATGGAGGTTCAAAAGTGGACGTCTGCTTTTCTGCTGTCAAAACAGCAGAAAAGCAGATCTAACGTTTTTATAAAATGCATTTTTCTACTTTTCTGCTTTCCTGCTACCAGAAAAGCACATTTTACCGTTTACCCAACACTGGCGGTCCAAAAGCGGACATCTCCTTTTCCCCTTTGCTTCTACCAGAAAAGGCGATTGAACATTTTGGACAAATCCATTTTTCTCCTTTTCTACTTTCCAAGAAAGCAGATCGAACGTTTTGGTCACATTGGTCTAAAAGTGCCCAGCAGAAAAGCAGATTGAACGTTTTTGACATGTCCACTTTTCTGCTTTTGTCATCCAAGAAAGCGGATCGAAACGTTTCTGGCACAGTGGTCTAAAAGTGGCCATCGGCATTTCTGCCAGCAGAAAAGCAGATTGAACGTTTTGGACAAATCCATTTTTCTGCTTTTCTACTATCCCCGCGTACTGAAAACAAATTAGTTGTTTCCAAGTTTAGAAGCAGTGATCAAATAAGTTAGTTACGTACTGTACAAGAAAATATTTTAATTCAAATAAAAGAAAAGGAAATTTAAAACCCAAATCCCCGCCACCCCCCCCCCCCCTCGATCTCACTGAAATCAAGATAGGCAACCCTTCCCTGTCGAAATAAAATAAAATAGCCATTTTGTCAAGCTTGTCTTTGCCGGCGCCAGCGAGACTGACGTACATAAAATAGGTCACGGGGTCGAATCCAGCAGCGTCCGCGCGAAGACGGCACCTAAAGCCTTCTGGTACACACAAGTGTTACATTTTTAGAACTCGGTGGCGTGGATTGGATGAGGATTCCGGCACTCAGTTGTTGACATAGTAACGGAGGCGGGGTTACTTGGAATCGTCCATTTTAGGCGGCCGGTACAGGTAACAGTAGCCGCTTTTAGAATACTGACAAAAACGTTCGATCGGCTTTCTTGAATAGAGCAGAAAAATGGATTTGTCTAAAACGTTCAATCTGCTTTTTTTTAAGACCACTGTGCCAGAAACGTTCGATCAGCATTCTTGGATGGCAGGAAAGCAGAAAAGTGGATTTGTCGAAAACGTTCAATCTGCTTATCTGCGAGCGAGCAGAGCAGAATAGACGATTTATTGGGCACTTTTAGACCAATGTGACCAAACCGTTCGATCTGCTTTCTTGGAAAGCAGAAAATTAGAAAAATGCATTTTAAGCAAAACGTTCAATCTGCCTTTCTGGTAGCAGAAAAGCAGAAAAGTAGTAACATGCATTAACGTTCGATCTGCTTTTCTGCTGTCAAAACGCAGAAAAGCAGATGTCCACTTTTGAACCTCTATAGTGAAGGCACGCAACGTCAAAGTTTCATTCTTCTCGAAGTCCCTGGCGATTTGTTTTAAATTTGTTTTGTTTCTTGCCTTTTAACGACTTGACAAACTTCTGTCAATTTTCAAATTTAATTTCACTTAATTACCTGCACCTGCTTTCGTTTACCAGCTGTCATGGTCTCACCTCTTTGTTCCATTTCCCTTTGTTTTTTTTTCTTTGATGTTTCTTGTTTACCTACCCTAGCCCAGCCCCATTGCCTCTCCTCTGCCTCTAAGCACCCTTTCCTTTCACCTGTACTAATGCGTTTTCAGACTTGTCAGTTCCTATTTTTATGTCAGAAAAATTCTGCTAGGGAAACGTCAGGCCCTCCTAACTTTTATCAATGTTCAAATATGATGGATTTGGCCTATTTTAATTACTTTCACTGTAACGCAATCTAAGGCGGATTTAGTTCAGGTCACTTTGAGAATTGAAAAAAATATGGAAATCCAAATCCCCAAATTGTTGGCTTTTAAATGCGAGTATTTGGGACGAAATGGAGGGAGGAGGGGGGATGGGACTCTTTTTGACGCTACGGGGGGCCGTTCAATTGCCAACTATTATGCACGATGTCCTGGGGCGTCAGGGCCCCACACCCCCTCTAGCGACGCCCCTATACATGTAGTGGTTCTTCAATTTGGGCAAATCATTGACTCTGACAATAAATATAAATGTACCTGGCAACAACAAAAACGGACCACGGGCAAGGGCGCGGGGGGGGGCATCCGCCCCCCCCCCCATACGGGCCTGCTCTTAAGAGCAATATACAATCATGGGCCCAATTTGATAGTTACAAAACAATACAAGCATATATAAAGGTACAATTTAACCTATTTGGGTCCTTCCAGTCAAATTGACATTATCAACCAGAACTTACCGAGATAAATCTCCGCAGTGACACGGGGGTATCAAACTGTTCAATGTCTGGCGAAGCTCCCTGTTCCTGTGGTAATATATGATAACATTCAGCCAGCTATTGCTGATGAACACAGAGTACGCAATGATATCCAAACCGTTGGAAATAGAGATGCCTTTTGATTTCAATAAATGTAGAATAAGTTGAGGAGCCCAGCTGAGGCATAAAGCTCCTGTAATGATGAGCACAGTCGTAGCAGACTTGGTGCTGGTTCGCTGTTTGGCGCCTTGTCTCTCTAGAGGATTATCAATGTGATTCTGAGCAGCAATGCGCCTTGCTTGATGTCGGGCCACTTTAAGAATATGAACGTAAAGAATCATGATTATTCCAAGTGGAATTGTAATGACACAAATGGTTCCATACCGATAAACTGTTACAGCTCCATACTCGCAAACACCGTCACTAGACACTACCGACTGAAAAAATATGGCAAACAAAATGAAATAGATTGTAAAAGGCAAAGTCCATAAGAAAACAGTGATGACCTTTGACCTAAATGGTGTCATTATACTTGGGTAGCGAAGTGAATGGACGATAGCGAGGAAACGATCGACCGTCAATATGAGAAGTGACAAAATACTCGTTGAATACAACGTCGGCGACACAACTTTGGAGAAAGTACATAGAAAATCCCCAAGAACCCATCGCTCGCAAATGCGTGTAAGTAGGTTCGGAACTGCGTTGAAGACTCCACTGCAAAGATCTGATATAGTGAGTGATAACATGAACGTCTTGGTAGTGTCTTGGATGCTACTGGTTCGACGGAGAACGACCAGACCTAGTGAATTCAGAATAACTATGAGTACGATTGCTGAAGTCTGTAGCACAAAGCCGAAAACAACCAACGGGTCTCGTGGTTCTGTCGACAGCGTTTGCAGGTTCATACCGGTGGAATTCATGTTTGCTACATTCATATCTTTCCCTTACGAACTGAAGAACACCAGTAATTTCTTGTCAAAACGAAGCATTTTAAAGTCCACGCCAACAATGATGCATGACTAGTACATACAAATGGCTCGTTAAACTGGAATTACCGAAAAAGACGCCCTTTTGTCAAGGATATTCACGATTTCATCAAATCCACGGTATTTTGCAATGGATAACTGTCTTAAATAGAAGGACGGGATACCAGTGTCACTGTGTATATTAAGACGACAAAATATCCCAGGCACATTATTCGGGTACTCTACACAAAATACATGTAAATACATACACGACTATATATGGATCACAGAGAAAAAAACCAGGTATGGCACGTAGACAAACATCCGTTTCCTTGGCAACAGAGGCTCAACAAATGAATGTCAACTTGGTTAGTCATGTGACTACATTTCAGGGAGAGATTCATTAATTAACCCTAATCAATGAAGTCCTCAATCATCTCATTTTAATATTTTTCACGCACCGTCGGGGGTTATGATCAAGGCGTTCATATTAAATGCCGTTTTTCATCAATCGCTTTCTACTGAAAATGTATTACTCATGGTTCTGCATGCATGTCTTAAGTGGGGCCAAATTGGGAGCTATATTGCAGGTAATTGTTTTCAGCCAAGATTATAATTTTTACTGAAAAGTAGCTACATGTACATTGCGCTCTTAGATATGAACAAATACAATTTGAAAGTCACTTATCGGTTTAAAACCATTTCAATGAAAGCATAAAGAAGTCTTCAACTGACATATGGATGACATGTAATCGTACAATTTGTTCCAAAAGGAAATGCAACTCTTATTGAAAAACAATCTTTTGGCTTCCTGTTTTCCCTGGAGTCGGGGCAGGTGGCAGGAGTTGTAAAGCAAATGTAAATGTTTCCAGTGCAATTGAAGCTAGGCAAAGGTTTTGTGGTGGGCAATCTTGATGATACTGAGAAGGTTGTGGATGAGCAGTAATCTACACAACTTGACAAACTTCCAGAGTTATTGCCCATAAACATTCACAATATAACCTTCAGTTTTTCAAATGTTCTCATTGCTTTTCAAAAGTGAAGATAAAATCAAAATTACGAAGCTACTGATTTATGAAAGCTCTACAATATTTCTGAATTTCTCAAAAATCACTTTGGCTATCAAATGTTTGAGAGACAAAAACTGCCATGATTTTGCAATCACACAGTATGTTAGTCCCATGTAAGGCTTCTTATTTGCTCCAACCACTATGAGCAACTTGTTACTGCTGGTAATTCGTCATGCCAACACATTGCAGTTTCGTGGTGTTTAAGAAATTGAGGGCTTTCAAGCCATGTCAAGTTGAACCATTGGAAGGAAGAGACTCAAGTTAACTCTTCATTAAATTTTTCTGGAATAAGCTAACTTAACCGTAACCCTCTAGTCATTTTTAGGCGCAATGGTGTGCAGTAACCTACAGCACTTTCTTTGTTCTTGACGAATCAAGGGACTTCAAGGCCCATAGAGGTTGGGCCCTTCAGTTCCGTATCCAGCAAAATCCAGCAAATTGTGGGTGTGAATTTGGCAGGTTTGGGAGGCTTGCGTCATCGTAACTCTGGCCAGACTTAGTAACAAAGTTAGTCATCATGTTTGTATTTACTGTACTGATTTTGCAACTAATTAAAATAAATTAAAAACAAAACAAAAAAAATAGATTCTCCATAAGCATTTCCTGGTTTTTTCCTCTCATTTTGATAAGACTCCAAACATCCTGATAATTAGCGACATTACAGAGGTACAGATTATGACAAATACCATTGATTTCCATTATTGTACATCACATTCAAACCATCAATATCACTCTGATGCTTTTGTAATGAAAGAACAACTCAATTGTTTCGGTTTGCTGCCTGGTGGTGATGAGTTGGACAACCTTCTGAAAAGCTTTTATGGGTACTGACAACGAGTGTACACAGGCTCAGATATAATCAATAATTCCAGAAGTGCCAAACAAGTTTGGGAAGGTCAGTTTCAATTCTGACCAAAAATTTGAACAATGATCACATCTCTTGAAGAGCTTGTAACTCATAAATAGCTTTGGCAACTTCTGACTTATATGAAAGATTGGGTCACACTTGACCACAAATGTCATCTTGCATATAATATAGAAGGATTAATGATCAAGACCCGGTATACACAGCTGCAACAATTCAGAAGTCTAAAAATACCCTTGAACCTGTAACATCCAGCGGCAAGAGCTCTGCAAGAGACCTGGAATGGTAGTGTCTTTCCATACCGTTACCCTGGCAACACTGCTGCACTGTAAAATTCAGTAACAGCAGTCACGTTTCTTTGACATCTTCCTCCAGGATTTCTTGTCGAAGCTTTCTTAAGGTTATCTCCTCTGGCTCACTGGCTGGATTCCTCTTGATTCTTGGTGCAACTGACTGGAATTTGGTCTTGAAATCATCTACCTGCATTCACCATACAAAAGAAAATGAATAATCTCCAGAACAGGATATTGTCATTTTCGTAGGCATGCACCTAAAAGTCATCAATCCAAAGCTAAATCTGTGTAGATTACAAACAGAAAAATAAACTATTGTATATTACTGAATTCAATTTGTTTTATTGATGCTAACGAAGGATGAACTTGTTCAAATTCAAACATAAAAATGAAAACACAAATACAACAAGAAAATAATAAAACACACATTTCCCTAAATTTTTGGATGCTAATATTTCCTTCTTTGGTGCTGTACTTACTGATTTGACTCCCATGACTTTACACACAACGAAGGTCAATGTCCCAAAACCAGTCACAGCAAACAAAGTTCCCCAGAGCAGAGCACGCATTGCCAGTGACGCCCCACTCTCATGTAGACTGGCTGATGGATCTGAAAGAATACCCTGAAGACAATAAAGAAAATAAATCTCATATATATATCTCATTAAGATAAGACACAAATATTGTGATTTATACTCCAAAATGTGTGCCTACTCTGTTCTTTATTTCCCTCAAATGAGTAATAGTCTTACCAATAATAGTCTTACCAATTTCAGAGCACACAAAGGAATTATCTGTAATGAAATATTTCAACCTACATGTACACTAAGACTACAACATGACTTACAATGTAATTAGTAACCAAGCTGACACCTACATGTATGTACATACATGTACATATACCGTACATGTAAATTGTCTGACTGTAAACTTCTTTGATTTTAATGCATAAAATGATGACCAACAATTTTCCTAAGAATGATTAAGCATGCTGCAAGATTAAGTTTAGATACCAGCATTGCCTCATGGTTAATATTCAACCTCACAATTACCAAACTGAATGATCTTGGCTGTCAATATTCCAGTATCTTATTAAATGATCTTGACTGTCAATATCCATCAGGCATAATATTTGACTCTCAAGGACAAAAAGGAACAAGTTCCCTGCAGACCCCCAAAAGTGTAACGACTACAGTACAGATTGCTTAAAATTGAGGAAATAAAAGGAAACGAGAGGGGAAAAAATCTGATATCCTATTAAAATAGAAAATGTATCACGCCTGATCCATTACCTTATTAAATGATCATGGCTGCTAATATATATTACCTTATTGCATGATCATGGCTGTCAATTAGGCTTGAGCGACTCCAACTTTTTTGGAGTCGATTCCGACTCCGAGCAGGAATCACGATTCCATTCGGAATCGACTCCATATGTCATGCACAAAATGCCTACGAATGCATCATCCAAGTACTGCAGTGGTTGAGCCCTGCACTGGGCTTAGAAGATGTCTTCACTCCCTCAAAATAATCATCAACCACACTAAAATGTTCGCACAAGGCAAATTAATTCCATTCCTTAAAAAAACCACACAAGTTTTTGTGTTTTTTTTTTAACATCCACTCGGGCGCCGCCAAAAGTTTAAGTTAAAAATTTATAGAAGAACCACGCAGTCTTTTTGAGTTCGGCAGGTAACCAGAATCGGCAGTCACTGGCTGGATTCAACACCACGGCAGCTGAAAAGCATGTGAATAGCCTGCCAGCTGGCAACATCCATGCACGTGGAAAGCAGAGCAACACTGCACCTGCGCGGCACCGCATTTTATTTTACGGGTATGGCGGATGAAAAAGCTATAGCTCTTTGAACTATTGGGTGCGGTATGGTCTTTTTAGAGCTAGAATCGGCAATCTTTAAATCCTTTTTTTTTGAGTCGGAGAGTTTCAGAAAAGTCAGAAGGACTTATTAAATTGTCTTGGCCGTCAATATCTATTACCTTATTAAATGATCTTGACTGTCAATATCTATTACCATTTTGATTGATCTTGGCTATCAATATTTATTACCTTATTGATTGATCTTGGCTGTTGATATTTATTACCTTATTGATTAATCTTGGCTGTTGATATTTATTACCTTATTGATTAATCTTGGCTGTTGATATTTATTACCTTATTGATTGATCTTGGAAGCCTCCTTTTAGTCCTGGCCATCGTCAGACCAAATCCGGATATCATAGCAACGCCAGCAACGCTAACCATAAAGAGTGAACCTGTAGGAGATTTTTTTAAACTTTTGTTACTTCAGAGAGAATGCAGTATACAGTCGATATCGTTCAAAGTCCATGTGTGATTTTTCTACAACATATACAGCCTTACATTTCTGGAAGTGGTTAGAGGTGGGAGGAAAACCAGAGAGAACAATTCTTGAGAAAACCCACAGAATCAGGTAGGGACTAAAGAATTCAATCCATATGTTGGTCCCCGCCGGGATTCGAACCGGGGTCACAGCAGTGGAAAGCATGGAAAGTACCATGGCTACTTCTGGAACTGTAAGGCTCTTTAAAGGAAGGTTCAATCTTGAGGCCACATTAAAGTTAATTCTGGAGAGTGCTACATTATGCACTGTTTTCCCTGAAGAAATTATCTTTTTAGGATAAGCGGTTGAATTCCAAACTTTCCCTACTTCTCCTATAGCCCTGTAACATGGTTGAGGCGAGTTCACAGGTTTTGAGGATTCAAGTCAAAATTTTCAGTTGGTTTTGACAAGAATGTGGGCCCACGATGCCCTGACTATTGATAGCGCCACCTTGCGGCATTTTAAAGCAAAGCAAAGCATTTACATTACGTCACATGATGTACACTTCTTGGTACATGTAGTTGTCAAGTTATATTAAAGATCGAGGATGTGGATTGCTGAGAGAAATGTTCGTCATTTTGTGGTTTTATGTAGATTAGGGTATATTACAATAAAACAGGCAATTATTTCTGCCTTGAAATAAACTAAAAAATGACGAAAATTTCTCTCAGCAATCCACATCCTCTTTAAGAAAAATAAGTGGCGGCAAGATACGGAATTCTTTCCATAACTTTAACGTGGCCTCGAGATATAGAACCTTCCTGTAAAACCTAACCCTCCCAAATCTGAAGGATTTAGAAGGACTGAGGTTAGTTGGACATTGCTGTGGAGGAGGATCCAGAAGGATTGAGGGCAGATGGTGTTTTTGCTGTGGGAGGATTGAGAAGGATTGAGGTTATCAGGCTGTATTTGACACAAGAGGAAAAAGAAGGATTGAGGTTGTATGCAGCTTGGCCAAAATGGGATCCAGAAGGATCTAGGTTATGGGGGAGGGGAATGTGCTGTGAGTTCCCTGCTTCTGA
>JAULKO010343910.1:0-12291 GCA_032356045.1 Mediaster aequalis | reverse complement strand
CCCCGGATCTCCGCCCATGCCCATGGGAAACCCAATGGGTTGCCATGGAAAATTGTAGTGATCATAGTACATAGTGATCATGTACATGTATCGCACGGGGCAGGATAAATCACGTACGCGCATACGGCACGCTTGACTGGTTTGTTTGAATAAACGCTCATTGTCATCTCTGCACTAGGCATCCAATATAGATGTGTAATATGAAAAAGGTCTGCAGTCATGACGTTAAAACTAAACGGTTGAATTAAACATTAATATCTGAACATTTAATTCTGTTTATAACATAACAGCATACGTTAGCATGTAATCACGCTCAAATTAAATAATTTCCGAAAGTAACAGGACTTCAGTATTAAATTCCCTTCATATAAAGATATTGCAAATGTCACAATTGCTTTTGCAATACAAATTATTTAGATTTTTATTTCAAAATCCAATGCCAGTTAAAAGTGTTTAAACTATACATGTATAGAATTCAAATACACCACGTGTTCAAATACGATTAACAGTATTTAGATTTATAAACGGGATTTGTGTTCACTGGTTTTACAGTGTACATGCACCTCAGCCGTTTGGGAAGGACACGTTCATTGTTAACTACGGTTTTTCATTTTTGCCTTTTTAAAGATATGAGAGCACAAAGTGGCTACTTGTCAGAAAAATTCAAAACTTTTGCCTATAAATAAATTACCTGCAATATAGCCTCCAATTTGGCCCCCAATGGGACATGCATGCAAAACCAAGAATCTCTTTTCAGTAGAAAGTGAGAGATGTAAATTAGCAGTTAAAAATGAACTTGCTGAAATGTATCTACGGTGTGTATTCGAGCAACCGACCCTTTGAAAACACCAAAGAAACCCCAATCATTTTATGATACAGTACGTTTTACATAACAAACGTGTCAGTCCCTTGGCAACATGCACTTGACAACCGTAAACATGAGTCTGGTTTTGAACAAAGACACCATAACACATCAGTATTGTCATAACGATTGAAGTCGAAGGTCACAAGTTTTTTTGACAGAATACTTTATACTTCTGACGAGCTGAGCAACAAATGCAACGCTGGTTTTGTAATTACTGAAGCGTATCAGTTTATTTATCACCACACAACAGCATGCACGGCGAGCGCCATTTTCCTCGAAGTGCATGTACTACTGGACCTACCTTATGTGCGCAACGTAAACAGGGCAATGCTGCTTTAATATCCAGACAACATTCTTGAACAAAAACAATAAATAAATAAATAAATAAATAAATAACCACGAGATAAGCTTCAATAGTTGAGAAAAGACAGACGTAGTTGGAAAAGAGTAAGTGAAATTAATTTAGTTTCTTGTATCATTTGAATCTTTTTATATTTTCAGCAAATTTTGTCATGGAATTGGCCATTCCTGTGGGCAGGCAATGGCAAAGGTAGACTTAAAATCGTCGTGAATGGAATGTTCATAGATCGGTGCCGATGGGCGGGGACTGGGCGGGGACTACATTTGTTGATTTAGAAACAAATGTATATGTCATGTACATTTCCCCTAATGCAGCGCAAAACGTCGTTAAAAGGGTTTCCGCTCAAGTCCCTCAGCCCACGTATTTTGATTGGCCATTGAAACTTGGATCGCTGCTAATATACAGCAATCGCTCACGAAGTTTCTATTTCTAGTTCAGATTAATCTGTAACTATACCATACACAATGGGCGTCGGGGCACATCCCCGAGTTCGTAGACGGGGAGTATGAAGGTAAAAACCTCGCTTGATGATGGAATCATTTTAACATTAAGGAAAATTAATCGCTGTTTACCACTTTAAATTAAGTTTTTGTGAACAAAGAAAACTGGCAGGAACGGGATTTGAACCTGCGACCTCCGGAATACCGTACCGGTGCTTTACCAACTGAGCTATCTTGCCCTATGTTGGCGGTCTCCCAATTTGTCAGTATCTTGGGGGGGGGGCGCTAGTCAGAAGTCATAAACCCACAATGCCGTAAGCCAGGGATCACGCCCCAACTTTACGATACAACCTGGAAAGCGGCAGTGTGGGGATCACTCAACGAGGATACAACTATTTATTTACAATATCATCAAACAAACCACAAGGGAAACTGACTAGGTGATTCAGTTTTCAGTGTGAACAAAGAAAACTGACAGGAGCGGGAGTTGATCCTGCGACCTCCGGAATACCGTACCGGCGCTCTACCAACTGAGCTATCTTGCCCTATGTTGGCGGCATTTTCCTGAACAAAGATACTAATAAACTGGGAGACTTCAAAACTAAGTTGACCGAAGACAGTGGCGCACCCAAGGGGAGCGCCCGGGGCTCGAGCCCCCCCCCCCCCAAGAGCTTGTCCATTTTTAATGTTGTATTTATTTATTTAATTTTCAAGTTTTGGGTCTCACCAATTGGCTGCTGCAATGTGTGTGGCGTATTTCCCAGTAGTTTAATACATGTGTAACTGGCCTCACCAATGTCAATAGAGTCCTACCCCACTCAAAAAAAAATAGTTTTGGGCTTGAAAATTTGGGGGCAACATTTTTTGTCCAAAAATGGTGAGAAATGTTGGAAAACAAATTGGTGAGCCCCCCCGCCCCCCCCCCCCCCCCCCCCCCCCACACACACACACACTCAAACACACACAGTCAAATCCTGGGTGCGCCAATGACCAAATTTGAGACAATCGTCTATGCTATAAAACAAACTTAGACGACAGATAAACACTAAAATGGTAAGCGACATGACCATGTGTGATTGAAACAAATTTGCAGATGTGGTTTTATATGACTGACTCTGAACTATGCTATTACGAGATGTATTCTCAATACCCCTTAATAACCACTAAAACACATGTGCAAGGAAAATCAAGCTTCCTAGAATCGTGTCTCAAACTTTCGAAAAAGCGTTACCTCCGTCCATATTATAAACAAGTTTCCAGAGTCAATATTTTATTTTTTTCAGACAAAATGGGGACTGGATCATCAGTGAATTCAGCTCTAGAGACGATCAGTAGGGACCATCTAGAGTGCAGCATTTGTCAGGAAAGATACCAACATCCCAAGATACTGGAATGCCTGCATAGCTTCTGTGAAGAGTGTCTGCTGAAATATTGCAGCGAGCACCAGGGGTGTACATATATTCCTTGCCCTGTGTGTCGACAGGAGACGCGACTTCCCGACAATGGCGTTCAGGGCCTGAAAACCCATTTTAATTTGCGTGGTTTGATTGAAGATTGTGCGCATCAGGAAAAGGTGGCGTGTTCGAGTAGCACCAAGCAGTTGTGTGAGACGTGCGATGGCGGCAATGAGGCAACACATCGTTGTCTGGACTGTGCGAAAAATATTTGCTCACATTGTCGCAGTATACACCTGCGATACGTTACTGTATTAAGCCACACAATTGCTACACTGGAGGACGTTCGTGAGGGAAAGGTAGCTCTAAAATCAAAACTGCCAAAACACCAGCCGAAATGTTCTAAGCACGCGGGTAAAGCGATGCTTTTCTTTTGCACAACGTGTGAAATGATGATCTGCCGAGATTGTACCCTCACAGACCACTGCAAACCACAGCACGCGTGCATTGATACAAATCTGGTCGCAGCGACATACAAACTCTCATTGGCTAAAATGTTCGACCCACTTGAAGAAACTTCGAAGGAACTCAAGGAATCTATTCAGACCGGTTCAAGCATAAAACGTGAACTTGGCAACGCAGTTGATAGAATCATTACAAATGTGAAGGACAGAGCAGATGAGATAAGAGCAGAGGTGACAGCCCAAGAAAATCGCCTAACAAAAACCGTCGAAAGCATCCAAACAGATCGTGGCCAAAAAGTGGACGAATATGAGAAAGCAAAGAGTCAGCTGTCAGAGAGAATACAGTATTCACCGGAGACAGCCAGATATGTGGCAAAGACTGCATCAGATAGCGACTTCCTCTCACTCTATCCCACAATCAGTAGAGACTTGAAATCGTTGGCTAGTCAAAATACCCCTAGGGTAGACTGCAGGCTTTCATTCCTGAAGTTCCAGCAGAGTGAAGGGGTTGGTGACATCAATCTGGGAAAGGTGGTGACGGAAGGCAAGTGGGAGCTGTGCCGTGAGTTTGGTAAACGGGGAAGCGGTCCGGGAGAGTTTGATGGGGCCAGGGACATTGCTGCTCGTCAACCTGATGAGATTGCAGTGGCAGACTGGAACAACCATCGAGTTGTGATATGCAGCATGGAGGGAAAGCACAAGAGCACGATTCCCATGCAAGGACGTAAGTCTCTTTGGAAAGTCGGTCAAAATCAGCCATGCATTTAGAACTTTGTACTTCCCAAATTGTCCTTCTAATTCTTACGCGTACCAGCAAATATTTCTGGTAATTTATATTCTCCTTGACCGTATTTAATCTTGTAAAAACCATCGAGGTGAAACTTTTTGATCAAAAAATCCTAATGGTGGTTATCCAGGAATAGAGAGTTAAATTCGCAAGTGTGGCAAAACGGAGTTTTATGCATGATCACATGCAAAGAAAAACATCAATTCGATGAACGTACTGTTGGTACTGAAAATATATGCGCGTGATTCCAATTGCCTTCGAGATTACTTGCCCCCTCGTGATCGGCAGCTTCATTCGGGTTCTATGAACGGACTGCAAACTAAGGCACAGTAATAACAGATGTTTAGCGTCATGCATTTCCAAAATGAGGAAGAGGCGGGAACATTTTTTTCTACAATTTTTAGATCCGGCCTGGCGGTATTTTTCAAGATGGCCACCCCTTTTTTTCAAGATGGCTTCCACCGACAGTGTAGTCTAACAAATCGATTCAAAACATGCAATAGATCAACTGGAAGGCATTGCCTCTCTACTCTGTGAATTTTAATGGGTTTTTCTTTTAGGAAAGGGGAACAAAGGAGGCAGTGTTGAAAAAGGAAGATTTTGCCTGAGAATTTTGAAGACCGTCACGGTAAAACCTTCTTCGATGTTGTTGGGGTTTTTTGGGGTCAAATTGACTGAACATCCGTCGGGGATCGTGGGGCATGATGTCAGAATACTAAACAAAAAAATGTACACGGGGACACTCTAATCACACATGTTAGCGTATCACTCACTTAGATAATTTCTGGATTTGCAAAAAAATCGTTCAATTTAACACGAGGCCCATTGAAATTAATTTTAAAAAAAATAGATTCCTTATATCAACATTCAAACAGCAAAAGAGTCGTTCGAATTCGTTATTTGGGCAGTCTTTCGATAAATAAGTTCATTCAAATTCAAATAGTCGTTTCGTTCAACTCAATTGGCAGACATTTCTCACATGTTTGCATTCAAATTCGTAATATGTGCTTTCCGATTCGTATTTGCCTATATAAAAGTGGACTTTCCAAGGAAAAAAATTAACAGGGAAACAAAACAAAATTTCTTTTCATGTTATAACGATGACCTCGCCTTTGTTTCTACAAACTTTGTTAACGTTTAATTTTAAATGCCCAAATAATTATAAACATAAATAAAGACAAATTTACAGCAGCTTTACACACAATCACAAGCAAGAAACAAAATCCTGCCTTCGTCGTATATGACTCAATTTGAGACAGTCTTAAACATAAATAACAGAAAAATGATACAAATGAATTAGTCTAATTAGTGTTCGTGCGTTTTAGACTAACGTATGACGGACATTAAATCCTCGGCCAATGAAAATCTCTGCCTGGGCTCCATCCCAAGCTCCACCCCACTAAGACCATCGCGACCGTACAATTCAACAATGCACTTAGGTTGGTATTGCTTAACACTTTTCATTGCCTTTCTAGGTTAAATAACAGGACAAAACGGACTCGAAACTCGAGTTCAGCACTTCTGCATGGCATGTCGATGTGTTTCAAATAGGCCCAGGGATTTTCAGCAGTAGAGGAAACATCACTAATGAACAAAAACGTGTGGTTCGACAAGTCGGACAAATAGTGAATTGTAATCAAAATAAATAAATTCAATTTCTCTTCGCAAGCATGGCCCAGCCAGCCGCCCCCAAGCAAAACTGGACGTACAGTTTACTCCCCCGACCCTCAACCTCGTAATGTTTGCTGGAATTTGTTTTAATATTTTGTTGCATTTTAGGGCCTACAGTTTCAATTCAAACTTGTTTAATGTTCTGGTCATGGCGCCATTGAGGTGGAATTTTCTGCGACAGTCTGCCCTTTATAAATTTCTTGTAAAGAGTCAACGCTTTCATCTACCGTAGATTTTCATTTACAGCAGCCACGAAGCACTGTAAGTTGAAAACATTCACCTCTTTAATGTTTACGTTCCCCTATTCGGGACAGCAACGAATGGCCTAATGGCTTATCGTTCTCATTCATAACAGAAACAAAAGACTTGAGACGGCCAACGCATTCATACCTTACATTCTCACCATAACAGACACAAAGAATTTAAAGGCTTAAACGTATCTATTTTTAGCCTTTTCATACCTTACGTTCTCATTCATTATGATACAAAGAACCTAAAGCCATAGACGATTAGCCTTTTCATAACTTCTTTCTCATTCATAACAGATGCAAAGAACCTAATGTCTTAGATGCATGGATAGCCTTTTCATAACTTACGTTCTCATTCAGGACAGATACGAAGAAATTTATGGCTTAGACGGCTATAGCCTTGTTTATACCTTATAGGTTCTCATTCAGAAACAAAAGACATAAGACGCAGACGAACAACCTTTCTTACCTCATAGGTATTATTCAGAGCAGCCACAAATTAGGGAAAAATCATTGTAGTTTTTTTCTGTTTCAAAACTTTATAAGGTTATGAAAATGACGAACATAATTTAAAATCTTAATAAAGTACGTTCATGGTACAGATAAATAGAAACCCCTGTACATTTGGGTAAGGAATAAACCTGATGAAGATCACAAATTAGCAGCGAGTTAATTGTTCACATTTGGAAATAAAGCAATATTTGATGATTTTTTTTCTTGGTGCCATGGTATGGATCTACACGTACGTGTATATTGAATTTTACCTTCACTGGGGCGGACCCACGTTTTTGAAACGTGGGGAAAATAACAATAAAACTGACTGTTTATCCCCAAACTGTCTGATTTCGTCATACCTGTTAATATACTAATTACGGGTAACACCATGTAAAAATAATCTCTTCTGGGAAGAAGTGTGGTTCTGAAGAGAACCGGTTGAGTGAACTCGACGTTTCGGACATTTTGCTCTGTCCGTACGTCCTCTAGAGGGGGAGTTTGTCCGTCCTCATGAGGGTGAGTGGCACATTTCGATGACACTTAATTTGATTGCACCAATTGGAAAAAGACAGCAGAAATTAAACTTAGGGATAGTGAAAGTGTTGTCTTGAATTCCGATAATCGAAATAGAATGACTAAAACGAACCTGAATGACAAGACCAAAATTATGTGTGCACGAAAACGAAATTGAATGCGATAATAAGGAAAAAGAAATCCCAGTACGAACAAAAGTTGACAAATCTGCATGGATTTAAAAGCATGTTGATGAAAATCAACGATTTCTTGCTAACATTTGCCGGGAAAACCTATATTTAAAAAAGGGGATGAAAAAAAGCACCTCACGTTGTTGCTGAGTTTATGGAACACGTTCTTTGTAACAACATGGAAGTGCAAAATCACTCCGATACAATGTGTTTTTATCTGTCGAAATATGGTGTATAGCGATTTACATTAGTGAAAATAATCAATGTCATTTCAAGTAGTATATCACTTTTTTGTTACATAATAAATTTGCGTGTAACCGATCGTCCTCACAAACACCAGTATTATTCTAATTACCCT
Organism: Mediaster aequalis; assembly: GCA_032356045.1. NCBI lineage: Eukaryota > Metazoa > Echinodermata > Asteroidea > Valvatida > Goniasteridae > Mediaster > Mediaster aequalis. Next base: position 4,504 of record JAULKO010343910.1, on the reverse strand, counting down.
TCAATTCCCCACAGATCCAGTGGCCATTGCTTCAACGCTCGTCGACGATCGCTTGGTGGTTGTTGATTATTACGCAACTAATGTGAAGGTATTCAATAAGGACAACACACTGGCTTTTCAGTTCCCCACAGTGCCACCGAGTGAGGTTGGTAAGGCAGCAGTGAACCTCCGGAGTGTAGCAGTCAAGACGGATGGTACCATCATAGTGGGTGATGTCAAGAGGATGGTGTTGACTGAGCACAGCCCCACTGATGGTTCACTCATACGCACCATACCAGTCAAGACTAAACCTTACTTTCTGGCTGTGGACAGCAATAATATAGTTATTATCGCTGGCAGTTCACTAGTAGAAGTGGACGTTGCTGGCCGTATATTCACTATCAAACCAACCATCCGAGGTAGAGCAGTGAAATACTGCAACGGTGTATACACAGATAGCTCAGGCATCTATGTTGCAGTGTACAGTGACGGCCACACTGGTCAAATCCACCACTATGACACTCAGGGTGTCTTTCTCAGCTGCATCGCACAGGGTCTGCACGGCCCTCGGGGAATCACATTCACAGCAGATAGGCACCTGGCAGTGGTAGATTGGTACTCAGTCAAGATGTATCACAAGGTGTGATGAAGACATAGTGATTATTCAGTGACACGTTGAAGGGGACTAGACAGAGCGCGACCCTGATTTACAAAACTGACACATTTCTTTTTCAGATTACGAGGCCTTGATCGCATTGTGAATTTGATACCTCATGTCGATGCTGTAAGGATTCTTTTTCAAAACTGTTAACCGAGAAATTCAATTTTCAATAAACCAGTCCGTATGCATGCATAGAATCCGGTATTCGAAACTTACCTGGCAATGTGACCAACGAATATACGGGTATTTGTCATGAACGGGGAATAATGCGTGCCAGAGTGCACCACAATTAAGTTGACGGTTGTGTCTCAAACCAGAACAAAGCATGTACAACAACCTAGAAATCACAGTTCTTAATTTCATTTCGAGGCTGCTACATATAATAAGTTGTGCGGTAGCTTTCTCTGGGACCAGGAAGATAATACGAGTATGGAAACACGTTCACGATACGAAGTTTCATTTTTCTAAAGTTTCAGTTGAAAATCTTAGGGGCCAAAACGGGGCTATATTGCATGTAATTTATTTTCAGCCAAGATTTTTTTTTTTATTTGTACTGAAAAGTAGCCACATTGTGTCCTTATATTTTTTTTTAAAGGCAAAAATGAAAATTCGTACTTGCTTGAGAACGTATTGGATTCAATGCGATATTTGTACGTAGACACTACCAGAATGTAATGAATGTTATACTTTTTTTTGTGTAAAAAAAGTAAAGCAAAGCAAGGCAAGGCAAGGCAAGGCAAACACGGGGCCATAATGCAGATAATCGACTTTCAGTCAAATTTTAAAATTGTACTCACAAGTAGCCACATTGTGCTCTTTTAACTTTATAAAGGGTAACAATGAAAATCAGGACTTAAAAATTAACGTGTTAAAAACATTATTGTCCGGCGAAAGGGTTAGATTTTGTTGATTGCCTTGGTGTTTTATTGTACAATTGTTTTTTTTAGTTACGTGGATCCGCGGCTATTTTGTGATGTATTTGGACTTTGTGATGTATTCGGACAAGAATTTCCACAGATGCTTTGGTTTTTCAAAACAATTAGCATTGCATGAAAGGGTTAGATTGTGTTAGGAGAGCACGCAAATTTATATCATATAAATTTGGTGCGTCAGCATGCAGTTACCAGCCAAAATGTCAATGATTTTAATGATTGTCTTGGCTGGTGATCAGCAAAATTGAATTTGCCAAGCTATATTGTCGGCTAAGTGGAAGTGTGAAATCTCGCCACCCATGTGAGGCATTATGATATGAACCTCGTCAAAATGTGACTGGATCCTACGAAGTGAGTCTGAAGGATTTTTTTAACTCTTCGTGCGTTACTTTTGATGTGTTACTCAGAAATTCATCCCGTATTTTGTGGGTGAAAACGTTTCAGTTGCTATTAGTTTCCCTTAAAGAAGTTATGTTTTAAATAAGGGACTGTACTCACACGCTGATCTGGTGATTTCAGACTCATTTAGTTAAGATGGGTCACAATCCTCATTGCGGTACACGTTCAGTAGAGTTGCACTGAAGAACGTTGGCCATCACTTCCGCCACGAGCACCACACAAAGAGCGCTGTAAATGTACGTCTGTAGATTGCTTTGAATGCTCGCTTTTATATGAATACTAAGTTGATTTTAAAGAGTTTCTCTTTTGTTGCGATGTTAAACGCTGTTTACATTCTAAATTATGTTCTTTTGTTAAGTTTAATTAAACTGAACAGGGCCAGGGAAATGAAAAAAAACTGAAGGCGAATTGAAATGTCCTTATTTTTTTGTGGCTGTCGCATTGGAATCTGCTTGAAAAATCACAACGGGTCTTTTCCTGTTAGTCTTTTCTTGTCTTTCCATATAATTAATTCAAATGTCCAGCATTGCTTCCCAATAATGTGAACCTGTGGACCCACTCTCTAAATGTAAGAGTGAAAACCCACTCGTTTTGTCCGCTATACCACTCTTGCAAAGAGCCATATGGGGGACAACTCTTTTTAGAGTAGAAAACCTGTATTTTTCACTCGACTCGGAGTGAATTTCACTCCAATTTCACTCTAAAAAGAGCGAGCCGGAGTGAATTTCACTCTAAAACGAGCCTTACTGACACCACTCGGGCAAGAGAGTGATGTTTTCACTCTTTTGCATTAAGAGAGTAACACAAACCTGCTTTAGACATTTTGGCAGGCCTGAAACTATGGTATAGCGGTTGAAAATGCACACATAAACATCAAGTGTTTTGCCCATCCCGAAGCTGTCATTATCAATCTGTACAATAATTCTTTCAGAGCATGTTCGTACACGTCGTACAAAAAAGTAGTGGATTCCGCAGAAAGTTGTTACAAATTTGAATTTTCCACCGTTATACCAAATGAAAGGAGAGCGCATGATTCCTTTCTGCAGACTAAAGGCATGCTGCTGGGAACAAAACAACGGAAACATGACAACATCAAGCAGTTAATTAATATTCGATTAGTGGAGGTAAAATAGAAGCAGTTTGGGTACACTGTGGGGTACATGGTTACCCAATGCGATGGTGCAGTTGGCCAAAAAAGAAAATACATTTAACAAAAAGCGTCAGTAAACAGAGGTTATTTTGCAGTTCCGACGACAGGAGGAAAGTGTACACTGTACACGACACCAAACACGTTCGAATACTCGGAAAACCACGTCTGTATTAGGCATGTCCATGCAATGCCAATAATTTTCAGTGCACAAAATTAATTCAAATATTGATGTGAACACTTCGTGCAGTATAAGCGGCGGTTTTTTTCTCAATGTTACTTATTGAGTTAACAACGAAGAAAACGTTTAGTTTTCTTTTAGACGAACATGTATATAAAAAAAGAATGGGTCTTATTAAAACAGGTTGGTGAATGTGGTTGAAATAACGGTGATTTGGGGTACCGTGTGAAGGTTGGTTGAATTTTTGATGAATGTTGCTTGAAGGCTGTTGAATTTTGATAAAGGGTTGGGTGAAATTAGGTTGACTGTTGGGTGATGTTAAAGTTCGGTGAAAATTTGATTGAAGGTTGGTCGACAGTTGATTGAAATTTGGTTGAATGTTGGTCGAAATTTGGTTTAAAGGTTGGCCGAATGTTGGGAGGTTTGCTCAAAATGAAGCTTGGTTGGTTGTGGGTTGGTAGATCATTGGTTGAAATTTGAATACGTGTAAATGTTTGTTGAAGGCCGGCAACCGTTGAAAGTTGGTTGAAATTTGGATGAAATTAGGTTCACTTGGGCAGGGGCGGATCCGGGGGGTCGACCCCCTCCCCCTCGTTACCAGTTTGTTTCGTTATTGCTTGTAGGGGTCTGCGTCTAAAGTTGGAAACCCCCAAAAGCATAAACCCTGCAAGGCTCTTATTCTGCGTGTTTGGTTAAAAACAAAACAGAGGTTAAATGGCGCCACCAACGGCGACACAGTACCCCCCCCCCCCCAGTAAATTTTGGGGGTCAACTTTTTGGAAAAAAATTCCCAACAAAAATTCCCGAACCCACCCAGCACAACAAACTGGATCCGCCCCTCTTGAGGGTGAAGGTTTTTTGAATTGGGACGACTTTGGGGTGAAGGTTGTTTGACATTTGGTTGAAGCTTGCTTGGTTGTGGGTTGGTCGACCTGCACACAACATTGAGTTCAACGGTTTTCACATTTGACCCCGCATAAGGAAACACACATTTTCTGAGGCAGGCCATTTAGCAAAAAAGAAGTATTTAATTTAGCAGAAAGTCTACATCTTTGAATACATGTTTATACATTATACAATGTTAATACACTGTATTTAATAAAAAATGCTTTGGAAGTTAGACAAAAATATGTTATCAAGCCGAATAGAAAAGAGATGGTTTGAATTCATTTGAAGCTGATTTTTTTTCTCTGGTGGTTAAATGT
>JAULKO010343588.1:0-12312 GCA_032356045.1 Mediaster aequalis | reverse complement strand
TTGTAATTATCTAAGAGTGTTATGTAATGAATAAGCCACCGAGTGTCAATTAAAAATATTACCCGCACCCTGCAACAAATGGGATTTAGGTCATTTTGTTTAAACAGTGCCTGACCAGCCATGCGGAACGGTATTTAGACGTTAATTAAAAAAAAAAACACAGTGTGCACTGCACTGCTCAACAGACAACCCGCGTAGGTTACTTAATTACTCGGGATTTCGTGGGGAAACACATATAATTATTAGTTATTGGCAACGATTATTTTGAGCAGGCCCGTACGTACACGTTGATGTAAGATAGCCACTTTGCGTGTGTTTTACCATTTGACATTTTAAACCTACCAAGCTAATAACCCTTCATTTACCTTCAAGGAAAAATACAACCGAGAACACACATTTCATCCACGGTGACCAAAGTAAACATGTCTTTAATGAAGACAAGATACAGGTCGACAGGATATACATTTTCCAAACTCTTATCGTTAAAACTGAGACTATACCTTAGCGTCCTCGCTGACTTCAACCACCTTCACCGTTGGTTGCATTTCCAGCAACATAGAATCTTGCCCTTCCTCACCAGCTCTGAAGTCCCTTTCGAGGCTCCCAAAGCTCTGCTGAGACAACGTACGCACCGCCCATTTTTCAGTCACCGACTGAGAGGGAAGGTTGCTGCGAGCATCTGCATTGTCTTCGATGTCTGTTTCAAATGCAGGATTGGTCATACTCTGGCCGGAATGGAGGCTGACGTGAGACACATTCGAACTGTTTGCACATTCATCATCATCACACCCAGGGCTGCGTGGTTCTACACGCGATCTGTATTGGGTTTGTACAGAGATTGTATTAAAACAAAACAGGACTTTGAATTGTACATTTTTGAACAAGACTCGCAGCAAAACGACTCGCTGAGAAATTGTAAACCAGAGTCATCATGGCAACAGCTAAGGGCTGTGCGCAAATAACGGCAATGTGCTTCCAAGCTAGAGATTAACCCGTGACATATACTGTTCACTTGTTCTTTGATAAACTAGATTATTTTCATCCAGGATACCTCAGATGCAGTGGGGCCATTATATTGGCTATTAATGCTGACAATCATGTTAAAATTTAGATTTTTTTAAAACTCTTTCATGACACTCTCTGACTCCAACCGTTTACGTTTTTCAATTATCTTGCTACCCACCCGATATGCCCATCATAAAAGTGGACCTTGATATGTGTGTTTGTTTACTCACTTGATATGTTTTTTCTTCTTGTAGATGAATAGGGCAAATGCAATGATGCAGAGACCAACAAATGTACAGGGCACTGCAATAGCAACCTTGATTCTGTTGAGGATATACATTATAACTGATTACATTCTGTTGACGGTATAAACATACAATTGATTCAAAAGTAATTTTTTTAGTACGTTGAAAGGGCATATTTTTGGATAACACATTGTTCAAGTGCAAGTTAACACAAGGGTGTTAATTTTCAATTTGAGGATGATTTAAGCAATTGGAATTATGGTCATTTGAAGTTTCAAATAAGCAAACTAGGCGTCTCAGTTGCAGCCTTTAGACCCGTATGTCTATAGTGATTACTGAAGTAAAACATAATAATGTTTTAGTGTTTAAACTGAAACTTTAACATAGCGTTCTTTTTTCAAACTTCTTAAACACTGACCTCCAATCTAAACCATCGCATTGTGGGTTGGACAATGGGCAGGCACAATCGAAGCTATCGACATAATCGAAGCAAACGTAGGGATATTCACACGGTGTAGACTGACACTCATCGTAATTTGTGTCACAGATATCGCCTACCCAACCTGGATCACAGATGCATGAATATGATTCGAATCTCGTACTGCGTGCAGGGAAGATGCACTCTCGATCTTCAATAGGACCTGTGGAAGCCAAACGAGAGAAAAAATAAGGTTTTTTGAGAGCAGACGAAATGATTGGCGAGTTAGCCATATTTTCTTGAATTTGATGATGTAAAGGCCTTCATTGCGTGATTTTGGTAAGGAGAAGAAGCTTACATACAGCCACAAACCATTTCACGCCCTCAAAGGGGCTAAAACTATACATTTAGAAACTGCCGGATAAGAGGATGAGAACAATTTTATTTTGCATGTGTTTTTTATTTTTTATTTTACCATGTATATAAATAGTGATGACTCTCTCCTACCCTCAGATAGTGAATCTAGGTTGTTGATGACTATAGATGTACTAACTATTTGTTCATCTTTTTTCAAAGTGGTTAAAGAATCTCAAGATTTTGTACTGAGTATCCACACAACTTTGTTTTTTTTTTACAGCTTTACCATTGTCAAATCAGTTGTATCATCAGTAATCATTTGTATCGTTACGACCTAAGTCAAGTGAGGGTCCACGAACATTGAAACAAAATGTTTTTAGTTTTCGGCAAAAAATGCGCATAAAAACGTATAAGCAAAACATGCGCATACAAACGTATAGGTTGTGGTAATTGCTCAAGCATTTGTAGTTGATGAGACACCAGCCAATTATTTGGCGGCTATTTTGAACCCATATTTAACCCATATACTCGCTGATACATCACTTGTTCCCCTTCCCGGCCCCCTAAAAAGGGATAAGGGATGGTTGATTTTTTTCTGTTTTGGATAGTTTACTATTTCATGAGATGTTTGTTTCTTCCGTGGCGTTTTATGCTAGTCTTCGTTTGTTGGAGCATTTCTAGCGCCTGATTAATTCGGTCCCACTAGAACTACCAAAGTTATAGTAGAACTGTGAAACCATTTACCGTCAGAAACTACTCGCATCTTTTGCATACCTTGGCAAACTCCATTGACGCAGGTATTCACACGCACGGAAATCTGCACTTCTAAGACCTGAGACATTGCACCCGATTGGTCCTGGGCTAAAACCTTGAAACTGTCCGTGCCTCTGAAGTTGGTGCTTGGCGAGTACGTGAAATTGGCCCGAGACCAACTCATTGCAGTCTGTATCAGAAGTCAAGTAAGGGGAAATTAAAATGCATTTGCAAATATTAACGTTTTCAAATATTAAACTGTAGTAAACAGCCGACCATAAACTTCGTTACTCCTTCATAATGTAGAACATTTAAAATATATTAAGTGGCTAAACAGAAATTTGAGAAACCTGAATGTTTGCATTTAATTTTGCTTTTGTTTTTCTGCACAAAACTGCATTTAAGATATGGTGGGTGCAAAATCAACGATGTAAACATCTTTTTGCTTAACAGAAACCAATGTCCTTGGCCAAATTTGGTGACAAAATCAAGTCAAGCGAACTGTTGTAAAGGAAATACAATCATTAATATCACTAACCATTTTACTTTGTGCTTTTTGGGGTTAATATCGTTGTCACACAACTATCTGAAATTCGAAGACTTTTGACAGAAACTCGAAATTACAAATGGAACCAGTTGTGTGGAAGTAGTCCCTTGTTGCAAAATTGAGTTAACCGAAAACAACTGAAAAGACCAAATGAATGACTTTTCCTCGCTAAGCAAAGTTTTTTGAAAGTTCCACAAGAAGTCTTATTAGACAAAAGGCATGGACAAAGCAAGAAATGCTAAATAGGTATGTTTAAATATGATGTAAAAATTGAAATGCTTATTTTTAACTAGGGCAGGAAACACTGAAAATAGCACAAAATCAGCAAATGTATGTTTTGTATTGTAATTACGGTCAAGAACCCCGAATCTATTAATTCCGCCAGGCAAGGAAGATACACAAAGATACACCCTGCCACACAAAATGCAAATAAAAACATGATCGACGAATTGTGTTTCCCGTGAAAATGATCTTCCGAAACAGAGACCTTCATAGGAAACTGACAATCAGAATTCTCCAACCTGCAATCTTCAAAATTGGTCGGGACATTAATTTTAAATTACAAATAATATTAAGAGCCTTACAGCATTATGTGGCAACTCTAGACCACATGCATAAACTTGCTCTTCGATGTCATGGGATGTAAAACTACAATTCTGTATTGCCGGCACAAATTTCATTGCGGGCGTCAACGATAGCTTTCCGTAGGTTGGAGGCTGATACTTAAAAGTCAAGTTGTCGTTTCTATCGACATCAAAGGCTTCTAGCTCAGCGTTAAGATCTTCGTAGGTACCGTTTGACGCAGTCTTCTGCTGAACTGTAAGCTGTAGTCAAATGAAAGTATAAAATAGTTCTGCTGAAGAAAATACGTTTTTGAAAAGAATATGAGTTTTATTGCTTTAAATGTCGTTTCAGAACAAAGCATTTCAGAAGACAAAATCGCGCCTAATAGACATTACACGGACGGCTCGATGGTGCCCAAGTTCATTTGTGACCTTCGCTGCCGCGAGACTTGCACTCTCTATTGGGCCTTTTGGATTAATTGATCATCATCTGTACACATTATGATATGAAAGGAATGCAAAACCTGCTGATAAATGTGTTTTCCGAAGTTGCGTTTGAATTTCGAGCGTAGGAGGCCACTAATGATGGTTGTTTACAAACGTAATTCGTTGTTGTCAAGGGACATTGGATCATGTGCAACTTGTGCCCACGCGAGCGGGCATTGGCGGAAATCCGTGTCCAAAAGTGGGTGGAGATCAAGAATTTTCCCAAACAAATCACAACTCGAAAGAGGTCAATATTTTGATGGGGGGGGGGGGTGTAATGGATTATCAAGAACTGCTGGGCGCTCTTCAAAAAGGCTAACCATATGTACATATACGCACCTATAAACATGACCGCACATCAGCAAACGATACTAATGATTTGTCGTGTGATTTGAACTTTTTCATTTTGCGCAAAAGACGCCTACCTTTTTCCTATGGTAAAGGCAAATCTGGGGGTGGGATGATTCAATGGGCCAAAAAGTGGGGGATATATCCCCCATCCCCCACCCCAAGATTTCCGCCCATGCACGCGGGGTTGGCTGGTGACACAAACCAACATGCATGATGAAATTTACGACAACACTCACGCACGGACAACACTCATGGGCGCGTATGAAAGGTGTGTCTCTTTCGTGCGCGTACGTACGCGATCGAGTCGCTGAGCGTCCGCACGTGCACTGACCTTTACACAGGGCTGGGGAAGGGGCTGGATAGGGTCCTCCACCAGGAACAAAAACAAATGAGTTTCATTTTCCCTATGTGCCCACAGAAGTATACAGTAGACCTATTTGACTCCCAAATTAAAACAAATATTTCGGATGGAATCTCTTTCGGGATCACTCTGTTTTACACATGGGAAGAGGTTACACTTTCATAAGAAAACGAAGCCCTTCTTACACCCCTCTTGTCAAACCAGCCTATGAGTCCATTAACAAATCCGTTAATTGTTTTGATCGACATTCCACGTTGGATACTTCACTTCGTGAAGGACGTATCCCTTCTAGCTAGCATCCCCTCTAATCAGTCGGCACTACTTAGTCGGTGCCCAGACTAATTAAAGCTGCAGTCAAGTGATCATCGTCCTAGAGTTACTCGGGCAACTGCGATTCGATTAAGGCTTGCGCGCGTAGGTATGATCTGTCGGATCCATATGAATATATATGTTTTGACACGGCAGGGTAACTATTAAAAATGCCGTGCTTCTGCCATCTGGAACGGCAGTAGCACGACAGACTGCCGTGCCAAATTCAATATGTCGAGCGAAATTGTTTAATATTCGTGCTCCTGTAGTGTCGAATTAAAAACAAATAATTGAGTTTTGCAAGACAGTGGAATGAAGTTTGAACGAACTGGGCCTATAGACAATAAATATTGATTTGGGGAAAATTGGGTTTCCCCAAACAAGTTTTTGGTAATGTATACAAAGCTAATGCATATATTCTTATTGATTTTTTAAAGGAAATATACGACCGTACCAAAGCAGTCCGTCCTTTTCCAACGGCATTCCCGTTCTTTGCAATATATACGACAGGGTTGTCATTAACTGGCTTGACATCGATGGAGACTGGGTAAGTGGTGGACAGCGGTTCTATCTCACAAATGGTCTGCACTTCTCTCACTAACAAATTTCAAACAGAAATGTGTGTTTTGTAACGAATTGATGTTTTTGATGTTTGGTTTGATTCTTGATTCAAAGATCAGCGTAACAACCTCAAGAACACACTCATGTAAAGAACAATAATAAGTAATCAACGTAATAAGATGGGGTCGTAAAAATGCTGGGTTGAAATTGTTTGACCCATTTAACAAACACCTGTCAGATTGATGATATCATGGTTAAAGATCGTATGAATTTAATTTCATATCACAGAAATCAGCTAGACGAAAATAATTTTTAGTTCAGAAATGAGAGCGATTCTCACATGCCGAACGGTGTCCTTTTACATTAGTTTTTGATCTGTACGTATTTATCAGCCATAACTTTTGCAAAAGAATATTATTTCACTATTGAGAGTTGTATTGACATTTCATAAGTACCCTACAATTTACCAAAGTCATACTGGTTGTAAACATTATTTTTAACGTAATTTTGAGAAAAAGAAATTGAGGTCATAATTGAGGGATTTAAAATGTTTGCCATGAATGTAAACGATAGGAAATCAATCCGAACATTTTTGTTTCTGCATTCATCTCCATTATCTCCTCTGTTATTTGTGATCAAAATATTTCAGTTTGAGCTCAATGAGATGTAATGTGAAATGTATTCAACTCAATGTATTGGACAAATTTTCATTTTATTAAACAGCACAATAATTTTGTGCCATCACAATCACCACCATTGCGACAACATCAATAACTGCGACATCCCGTCAAGTATTCCTTCGCAGGGCCTTACCAGTGATTTGTATTTGGTAGTTTCCAAAACAATCGGCACAAGGTGTATATCTAAATTCACCATCCTCTGTGATAGTTGCCGTTCCTTGTAACATGTCCTTGTCAAAACTAAGCTCAAAAACCAAGATATCATCATCAGGATCGATGACCTGTAGGGGGTACACCAGTGTACCTGAAATAAAAATGAAATTATTTTGTAAATAGCATATAGTTTACTAGTAATTAGTCCTATACTAGAACAAGTAAACGATTTTTTTACCACGAAGCATCCTCGAGGAAAGTTATCGCAACATTTAACGAACCCGAAATAAGAGTCAGAAAAAAGTATGCATATTTTATTGTGAAAGTAAAACAATGAAACTTGCGAAATGTTAAAGCATGAAAGTTTTAAACGACAGCTTATACTCATACGAATTTGACACATTTTCGAGGTCATTTTGTTTAAACGTCAAGAAAGCCTTTAATTGGGTGGTTAGTAAATACCTAAAACTAATCGACGAACTTTTTGGGCTTCGTCTATTTTACAGATCTCTACATTATACTATATTGACATATGGACATCATTGACTGTTCAACTTTTTCCACATCTTCTATTTTTGTTGTAGGTTTCTTTTTTGTTTCGTGATTAAATTCAGTTTAAATGAATTTAAATGCGAAGATTAAACGGTACATTACTACTTTGTTTTTTCTTATACTCAGACTTGAACAAAAACAAAATGCTTATAACAAGCCTTCGTTGTGTGGTCTGTTGCCGCAGCTAAAATGTTTGTTCCTTTATCTAATATTCATGCAAAAAAGTAGAATCTTGCTATAGGATGAACATTCTCAAATTGTAAAACTCAGATCATGCATCAGACCCACTAGGAACGCCCGCTCAAATAGAAAACCTCCAATCAAACATCCATTCAAAACACTCGGGACACCAGCCCCAATCACCCAGGGGGATACCAATCCACGGGCGGACCCAAGGGGGGGGGGGGCTTGAGCCCGCCCCCAAGACCTTGGCGATTGCTTGTTTTAGTGTCACGAGTGTCAAAAGAGTCGTATACCCTGAAACAAATTGTGAGCCCCACACCCCAAACCCAATCCTGGGTGCGCCATTGCACCAAAGCCCGAATCACACAATGAGGCAAACAACCCCACTCGGGTCACATGCCCGATCTCTCTTGAGATAACAATCGCCAACAGCCCCAGCTAGACAATGGGGAGAATATCCCCAGTTGGGCCACAAGCCCAATCACACTGAGGGATGCACCATCTCAAATAAACTCCCATAGACACAAGTGATAAATGCCCCAACTTCAAAAAATCATTTTGTTCAGTGGGTGAAACTATTCAGTGTCGACTCATTCAAAGCTACGACGAAAGTACTTAGAAAGGAGTAAAGCCCCTCGTGGCTTGTACTTGGCTCAAATGTATTGGTCCGCACTGTTTCCGTCACCACAATTCTATTGGCTAAGTTATGTCCTGCCTCCCAAGATACCTGTGAAGTGTTCATGGCCTGACCGTGAACTGGTCAAGATTTGCTGGCTCATCAGTGGTAAGCATATAGTCCATGAACTCGTGAACCGGCGAGCACTTACCTCTCAAGATTTATGGATGGGACCTTGCAGGCCCGTAGGGGCGGGGGGGGGGGGGTGGTCGGAGGACCTTTTTGCAAAAATTTCAATTTATTCCGAAATAGAAGCACCAGGGACGTTGGTATAGACGACCCAGTACATCGTTAATAATAGTTGGCAATTGAACGGCACCCTCAGGGTAAAACAGAGTCTCAGCCACCCCCCCGGAAATTGTTTGGGGTTATTTAAACTTGTTGGGCCTTTTTTTCCCTTTTTTTGTTGGGGGGGGGGGGCTGACGCACACAGGAAAAAGGTCCACTTTTCCCTCGAAACGGACCCCCCCCCCCTTTTCAAAGTCTGGTTACGGGCCTGCCTTGCCAGGACATACCTCCCAATTATTATTGCCAGGTGCTCTGAAATAACCCCCTTCGCTGAGTATAATAAATATTTTGATCAATTAGGTGATAGCATTCCTTACAGGTGTTCTGGTTAATGCAAGGTGTTTAATGTCGAATGAACGACCAAATTAATATTATACAGGATAATAGTTACCGGAAAGAATGGGTTAGCTGGTAGTTGATGGTGATGCCAATATAACTTACCTTCATCCTCGTTCATGAAGATGTTTTCAACCAGGTTCGTGATTTCGGGCGGGTCGTTCGGGATGGTGTTAAGGACCTCAGCAATCGCAAACTGGGTCTCGTGACTGAAGTAAGCCGCCTTTGGCATAGGTTGTACATCCTTCACGGAGTCGTTCTGCTGGCAGGCTATAGGCAACGGTGAGCCCTTCGTCGCACACACCTGCAAATTGCCAGCATTAGAAATAGGATGGGACTCCGAGCAAACGGATGGGGCGTAGGGGAAATTGGCCTGATTAATCACAGAGATACCCGTTTTTTAATATCCCATGACCATAACTTTAATCTTGAAGTAGTACAAGGTATTATTTAAAAGCGAGCAAGTCTAGCACAAACAAGTACTTCATATTCAGCACCTCATGTTTCAGTCAAGTTTGCGTAACCCCATATCTGAAGCCTACGGCCGATCGACATTAAATGATGCGACTAATCTGTAGTTGTAGCCCTGTAGCATGCACTGAGTTGTTAACGCTTAAAGATATACTTTCCGTGATTTTTTTTTCAATATCTATTTTTCTAGCAATACAAAAGATATTCACCTTTTCAATGAGACGTCCAACGAAAAAATCCGCCTACGTTTAGCTATCGAATAATTACTTTACAAAGTGCCAATTATTTGCGAACCACGTTTTGTGTGGCCTACGTTTTGTGTGGCAGAGGCGGCAAAGCAACTCAGAATAATTATTAGCCATTCAGGAGAGTTGCAGAATCCAACAAAAAAAGAGCACGGACAGTACTTCTTTACAGAGCACATGTTACCATGACAACTTTCCAGTAGGATTTTAATATTTTATTCCAAATTTGGGGGTAAACTTAAAGGTCAACCCCTCGCAAAAAAGAGAAGCCAAATATGTGTTATAGCACCCCTTAATAGTATAAAACATTGTAGCTGAAAAACAGCAAAATATGGGTACAAACGCTCTAGTGCTTATTGTAGTGCACCCAAATGCCGTCAGATAACGAGGGCTACGCAACAACACCAAGTTTCAGGGGATTATAAAACACAATGTTTATTAAAAAAATAAAAAAAATCGGAGCGGACACAATGAGCCCTACCACCCGGGCCCACGTTTTGACAAAAACCAAAAAGCCGGGATAGGGTGAAGGTCAAATGCATTACAATCATTTCGTATGCCGTGTTGTCGCTAACTCATGACTGAAGAAGACCTGCAGACTATGTCAACTATCTTTAAAAAAGGTGGGAATCTGCACTGGAAATACAATGCCTAACCTGTGCTGATAGCTGATTGTTATCGCCGTCATACTCAATGCCGTCCGCAGTGCTGACGCAGGTTTTCGCCGCATCGCGCCATTCAGAATTATCTACGGAAAAGGTTGAGCAATTTGAAGAAACATCGAGACGTTTTTAATTGTTTGCTTCATGAATTTCGATTAAATGAATTTTACAACAAATGAATTACAACTCACCGCTGTGCCAGTAAATAAGTCTAGGCTTTGCCTCAGTCCAGTTTTGCGGCGTGTTAAGCGATATACTGATTTCCATTGGTCCCCGAAGTTCGACCTGTCCAAGGCTAGTCACATAGAAGGTTGGCTCGTGAACAAAACGAATTCTGTTTCGAAAGCACGTAAAAACACACAAAATGATTAATCTAATGACCACACTTGTTTTATCAAAAAGTTGTGCTGATGACTTAAAACGTTTGCATGTACTGACACCATTACCAAGTTAAAATAGCGGTTGCCAATACAATAATTGTTCATAAATGTATTATTGGTACCAAACGGACATCCACAAAATAGTCATACCATTCATCTACTTGCTGCTGAAGCTAATACAAACGAAAAATCCAACCCCAACTCCAGCCCCAACCAAAACCAAAACCAACGGGGGACACATTGTGCCCCTCCTAGCACCCAGTCGTAATAGGATTGGCGCTTCAACTATGAAGATACGATTTCAATGAAAGACTTCAGATTTAGTCTGGGTGAGCTTTTTACAATGATCGGATGTGAGGTTTAAAACAAATATGACGATAACGAGCATACAATTTTGACCAAAAATTTATGAGAAATCGGCGCATAAACAGTAGACGATACTTCCAAATGCATCAACATTTTCGGGTTACGTCCTAGCCTTTGCACGCATCCTTTGTATAAAGGTTAATAAACCCCTGACTAGCCCGGCATCCTTGCTTGATAAGATCCGCGTATTTATCCTGTTAATAATACAAGAGCCGGGTTTTGTTTGCCCTCTCACAGCCGGGGGTGGATTCCGACCCCATATTTTGACCACACAGTGACGGATTTCTATGAAATTTAATATGCAAGTGACACCACACGTGGAGTGATCGTATATGTTCTATGGGCAGGTTAACCCTAGCAGGACCGGGCTTTTTTGGCTCTCTCAGGACCGGGGAGGGGGGGGGGGCTCATTGTGCCCCCCCCCAAAAAAAATTCCCGTATGCTTTGATCTTTCCACCTGAAATTTGGCAGAGACGTGTGTTGGCCGGTAATCTATAACATGGCATAATTTGATTGCACTGCCGTGACCGCAAGGGGACGTTTTATCGATTGTTTGCCCATTTTTGGTCAAAAACAGTATTTTTGGCATAGTTTCTACAATTTGTATTCAAATGCCCTCAAAATTCGCACATGTACTATTTGTATGATAATCTATCATTAAAATCCATGTTTGGACTCCAACGTCACCGCTGGGGGCGCTATAACTAATTTTTGTGAAAAATCATGGTTTTTTTTAATAGTTTCCCTAAAAAATGGGACTTTTTCATCGAAATGTTGTAGTGACGGCAATCACATAGCTAACTATGAATTCCCAGTCCAAAACTGCCTCAAAATAAACAAAATATTAAAATGTGCCGAAAAAGACAGAAAATGGAAAAAGCTGTCCGCGTTGCTGGCGACAATCTTGGATTCCCATAATGCATTACGGTAAGTCATGCGACATTGGCTATTTGCCCAAAGCCAGTATTTGATAGGTTCAGGTAACAAAACCATGTTTTTGACCTCCATAATTATTTTGTGTATGCATTATGCGTTTTGGTGCCAAACTGACCGCCGATAAAAGTTAGGAAAAGTCCCAACATTTCATGTCGATCGGCCTATGCGTTCTGGGGTTATTATAACAAGTTTGGTGGGTGGGGTGCTGCCCCCCCCCCCCGGTCCTAATACTAGGTTAATTAAACTTCGTGCGTGAGCGCGTGCGAACGCAGCCACGCTTGACTGGTTTATTTGAATAAGCATTCATTACCATCTCAACACTATGCCGTCCACTGAACGTCCAGCATGACTTGTCACATCACATGACAAAGGTCTATAGTAGACAACTATAACATTTGTCTGTTATTTGTGGTTTTGGAGGATTTTTT
>JAULKO010342529.1:0-12362 GCA_032356045.1 Mediaster aequalis | reverse complement strand
CGGGCATGCCGCAGGGCACGGTGGGTAGCCTATTGTGTGAACTCTTAGCGGATGTATTGCGCCCTCTAGGGAAATATCTATTAGTAGTGGCTCTACGGGTAAGTATTCGCTAGTAGACCCCTCCCACACGGCTGTGGGGGGATTTTGTCCGGTCTCACCCCTGGCAATACCCTCCAAGCCTAATTCACATATACATGTCAAGATAGGAAAGCAGCACGTGTAAAATCCTTGACATAAAACAAAAAAAATCAGTATATACAGTGTGTGTATATATATAAATGTTGTCTCCATCCTGCACATGTATACTTATCAAAGCCATTCACAAGCCCCCTCCCACAAAAAAGGCCTGTCATGCAAACAAATTTTATTTAAGATTTTATTTAACCCTTACTTTGCTGAATCCAACAAGATTCAATAACAGGAAGCTTCTGTTGGATTTTGTTGATCTGAGCAGTGAACAAAAGATCTTTTGTTTTAGCTGTTGGATTCAGCAGAAATGCTTGAAGCAGGGTTATGGTTAATGGAGTGATGTGCGGCAAATATGAATGTCAGCATGTGTTTTAATTGATTATATTCCTTAGGAAAATGGATACTATCAGTGAAGATGAATGGATTGAACTGATATTAAAATAATGTGTATTGTACAGCATGGTACAGGCAACATGTGGCTTCAGGAAATTAGATTCATCATTGCCCCTTCAACTAGTTGTGAATAGTTTGAAAGTAAAAAAATCAGGTTAGATGACCCGATTTATGTTTTTAAAGGTTCACAAAAATCAAAACAGGATAAAATGCTGTAAATGAATAAGAATAAATATGTGGTCATGTACATCAGAATTAAAGATTATGTTGTATTTTAAGTGTTTTCATTAATTTGAGACTCGGGACAGAAACATCATGGTGCGTTCCCCACTCATCAAAAATACCCCTTTCTGGCTGTGACGTCATTGGCAGAACAAAACATTGCTAGCCACGCCCCTGCACTTGCATACACTGTGAATTTTGTACATGGCTGAAGACATTAGGGGCGTGGCAAACAATGATCTATTCTGCTTCATTTTATTCTGAATGTTTTATTTGAACTTTTATTTATTAATTTGTCTGTGTAGGCCTATTGTCTTTGCCATGGAGAGTGAACAGACTTTAGAAGCAACTTTTGTCCTTGCAACCTTAGCTGAACTTCCATCAAGCCAAAGTTCCTCTCAGCACAGAGTCTCGGCTTCCTCACAACACAAGACAGTAAATCACTCAAGCCACACTCAAAGGTGAACAGTGTTGCTTTTATTGTGTTTCAGTTGAGCATGACAATGCACTCCAGCTGCAGTGCATTGGAGGATGCAATGGCTTACCAGCCAAGGCTTCTAATGGCAGGAGTTGGAAGCAACCTCGTCCCTAGGGCCTACTTTCATCCTCGTTCTCAAATAGTAGACCCCGGATGGTAAAGTACCCCACCTAATTCTAACTGGTTACCACAACAACAACATGATTATTCGTAATAATTCATTGAATAGAATTTGACAAGAACTGTACATGAGAAAACCACACAAAAATTTAACAATCTTTTAAAATGTCCAAGATTGTTCTATAACCTAAGTCATCAAAATTTGTCATTTCCTCATTTTTAAACGTCCCTCTGGCCATCCATTTTCATAAGTATGGAACCCTACCTGTGCATTTAGTGTGAGCTTCGTGCACCAGCCTGGAAAATTACGATAATGTACCTGCAGTGCATGGATTTTGTAGCCTATACTTTGGTCCCCGTAGCCTGTTTATGGAAGCGGACACTATCTTGCAGCGTCAGACAATACTCACACCGAACGGATCATCTGCAATGCACCTAATTATAATGTCCAACATTTTTGATCCAATACCAGGGTGAGAGAGCAGCTGGAAGCGTATTGCTCGAACACCATGGGGACGAGGTTGGAGTTGGAGGGTGCACAGCTGACCAGCAGGGGACACTTACTTTTGTTATCAGAGGATTGTTATTGTTCTCTGTGGAATGGAGTGCCCGTCAGATCACCCATGAAATAAAGTGAAAGATATTGGAGGACCATTCAATAAACATAGGCCATTTTCTTAAGGCAAATATTGAAGTGCCTTGGAGGATCTAGTGGAGCAGGGGTTAAGTAATTTCTTGAATAGGCTTAAGTTATAAATGGACAAACTAATATTAGTTGAACAAACAAATTAGTTAAATTAGTGACTGAAGAATGTTTAACCATGACTTGGAAAATGTTAATGCTCGAAAGTCTTTTCATCATTCATTTTTTAAACACACCCCCCCCCCTGCATTTTCAAGGGGTGGGTCATATAATAATCTACTTTATAAGCAACTTTGCAACCATGATAATTTAAGGGTAACGCTTTTTAAGGCAATAAAAGTTTACTTGGCGCGCTGCAAGTCTTTGCGGCGCTTATTTCCAAGCAGAGATTTCCCCGTCAGTGTGACGCCGTGCGGCGCCCAGACCAGACTGCAGCTCATTAACAATCGCTATTGTGCTTGCCCCATTGTTATGTTAATGCACAAGCGAGCAGAGAACTTCCTGTCCCACACACACGGCGAGCCACAGCGCGCCGCGTTGAACTTTATGGCCTACACAAGGCGAGCTGCGGCGCACCATGTCGATAACCAACCGGAGCAAACCGAAAAAAAATTGTTCAATTGGTTGGCGAGTACTGCCAGCCAAGAACATTCCAAACCGGGCGGTATTATCAAAGAACTGTGACTCGGAGCTGAACTCAAATAGGTATTTTCTCACCACAGGAGATCTGTATCATAAAGCTCAATCAGGCACAAGCCAAGACACAGTGTCCCTTCAAGCTTGTAGCTAATAACAGTTTCAGTCTGGAATCAGGGAATTACCAATGATGTAAATTGATCTTTAGCTAGGACTTCTATTGTTGTAGAATTTATCATATTTACCACATAATGTGGCATACAGCGTACAGTACGTGTAAGCTAATGATGGCATAATTGAGCTTTTGTTGGCATCATTTTTACAATTTCCTTGTGTAATATTTCACAGTTTGACAAAGCCGAGGAAGCAACCAGCTTCCCTAAATGCCACATCTGGTAGAAATCATCGTGGTCAAGGTGATGATAGGAAAGTACACAGGTAATAACATCTCTTCCAGGAACACTCTTATCCCGGCTAGTCATAACTTATACAGTCACATGTACAAGATTGTTGAAAGTGAATATTACATCACATTGCATTGATATGGTCATTGCATTTTTGGCTTACACTTCCCGTTTTATAAACAAAATGAAATTTATCATCAAACAAACCACAAGGGAAACTGACTAGGTAATTTTAATCAATGTTCAATGGGAACAAAGAAAACTGGCAGGAGCCGGATTTGAACCTGTGTCCTCCGGAAGGTTGCAGGTTCAAATCCCGCTCCTGCCAGTTTTCTTTGTTCACATTGAAAATTAAAATGAAATTTAAAGAAATCCAAGTTGATTTTGAATGTATTGTGCATTCATTCTGTTACTTCCAGCTCCAGGGCTTGATAAGGTGTAAAAACATTTACCGTGAACCTTTGTATAATGTGGAAAACAAGTCTTGTGCTTTCCAATTTCTCACATAAATCTTATTTAACCTTGACTCCAGAGTTTTTAGTTCTTCCAATACATAAAACTGTCAATGTTAGCATTGCAATCATCCGTAATTTTGGATTTGACAACATCAATTTGCTTCAGAATCTTAGTTTTTTTGATAGTCCTCTCCTTCTTCTTTCTAGTAGAATATTCAATACAGTAACCAGAAACAGTGCACTTAAATGCATCCCAAAGCACATTAAGGTTGCAGATAGAATTCTTATGGAAGGACTTAAAGTCTTCAATCTTCTCTTTAATACAATTATAATGAAAGCACTGTCATATTGTAGATAACCACAATTTAACTTCCAATATCCTCAACCTCTTGGAGACAAATTAGTTTTCATAGACGTAGTAACAATAGAGTGGTCAAAGGAAATACCAGGGATAATCTTCGAGATATCACAGTTACCCAATACATTTTCTGAAACCAATATAAAGTCAAAACTAGACAAAGCTCTGGGGTTTTGCTGATGGCGGGTATATTGCTTTAAACTAGGATGGTAATGCCTCCAAACATCAATCAAGTTGAATTCATTCAATCAAATGTGTAACATCTCTCTAGACACTATGAACATCTAACAAAAGAAATACGGTGCACTAACAATGAAAGTCCATTGTTACTTGGCGCTGAATCCATTGTTACTTGTTCACAGTGAGACTTGGAGTTAGAGTGATGTGGACGAGAACCCTGATAATCAAGAGAACCCAAAACAGTATTAAAATCTCCGGCGATAATGAGAGAAGAATAATCAAATTGATCAATTTGAGAGAACACATCAAGGAAGAAATTTGCCAAATTGGAAATCAAATCACACAATTTACGTGCACAAATCGGACAAATCAAAAGCAAAACACCAAAAAAACAAAAATCAAGCACTGATTGCAAGGATACAATGAGAGCCCAAGTTTCCTATAGATAGAAACCAGAATCTCAAATCAATCACAATTCTGGTCATTCAGGAAAAACAGCTGCCAAAAAACTACCATCTCGATAAATAACATTCAAAAAAATAAAAATGAGATAGCACAAAGCCAAAGTCAAAACGACATAGAAAAACGTCAACGTAAAGATAAGGCGTAGGCCAAAACGAAGTAACACTTTGACCACAAAAAGGGATCAGTCGGTTATCAGAGTTGATCCTGAAGCAGACCAGCAGGACGATGTCTGGCCATCAACGAATGGCTACAAAGTTACTTGGCAGTGATGACATGGCCAGTCTCGTTTCAGTACTTCAGAGAGGCCGGGTATACAAAGAATGGTTTCTTGCCTTCTGCCCGCCGTTTCTTGTACGCCTCCAGCTGTACCTTACTTGCGCTCAGAACTCTTTTGGACAGATCTTCCACCACAAAGACTTTGCTGCCCTGGTACATATTTCCTCGAAACTTTGAGATACACGCTTTCTGCACTTGTTCCCTCGTGATGAAGTTTGCAAACGCAACGTGGATCATTCGTGGTCGTTGATCATGGCCCGTTGGTTTCGCTGTTGGAGTACGATGGCATCTCTGTAATATCGGGCTTGGGGTGAGACCAACAAAGTCAGCAAGGAACCCATTCATCAACTGCAAACAGTCCTCTTTGACACCCTCTTTGGACTCGGGGACCCCATAGAATATTGCGCCTCCCTCTGTTTTCAATGTCATCGATCTTGGTCCCAAGGTCGCTGTTAATTGGTCTGCTCGAGTGTTTTAACTCTTGCCTTCATTTCTGCAAGCTCAAAGTGGCAAGCCTGCAAACTCTCATCCCGACACTTCAGATCCAAAACAATCGACTCCAGTTGCTTACTGATGGTTGACTCCAATCGTTGCTCAAAGACATGACCTTCGACCTCAAGTGCACCACCATGCGTGAACGAAGAAGACACCATCTTTTTTGATGCAGGTTCCTTCGAATTAGTCGGAGTGTTAGACGGTGATCTAGGATGCTTGTTTCCACGAGGCATGGCTAAACTAGATCTATAACACGAGGTAGTGACGTTTTAAAAACTGAACACACCGAAGTCTCCCCGTTTCGAAAAAAACCTTGAGGTTTATTGGCAGCGAGTGTCGACGGTGCTACATACCAGCTCACATGAAGGGTGCCCTCCGTCCTCTCTCCAGAGTTAATGCAAACCAATAGCAATGCAGTCTCACAAAAGGCTGAAGTGCTATGTGATGACTAGTTAGTATGGAATATTAGAATTCTGAATTATAATTCAAAATTTTTCCTTCAGAATTCCCTTTGTAAAAGTCTGTGTTTGTGAAGAATTTTTTCATAACAGGACATAGTTATCATGATTTTTTTTTTGTCCAAAATGTGGAATTGACCGCAGTTAGTTGAGATGTGCATTTTGATCACCCTTTACATTTCTGTCCATTACTTGATAGGAAAACTAAGACAAAAGATACAAACGGAGGGAATGAAGTTGATTTTCCGGAAGATCTCAACAACGACAGGGAGAATTGCAGACAGTCAAGTAAGTTTACATTTTAGATATCAACCGAGTAATACAACTTTGGGGTCGGTGTCCAGTCAATGCATGCCTAAGAACACCTAGGGAGCTAACGTAACAATTTAAGCAAATGATTTTACAAAGTAAGTTCTCTCTGGACACTGTCTTGTACGCACACTTTTCACATGGGACAACAAATTTAACTTCAAGCAAACTCGACACTGTTATCAGAGTAAAACCAGTACACAACCAAAAATGTATACCTCTATTGATGACATTGTTGATGTTACAAATCCTCCATCACAACCTGCTATTTAAAATCATACAGCTATAAAAAGTTTCAAAAATAAACTTTGCAAATCATCGGTAGACACAGTTGGAAATCTTGAGTGTTTACTTCGCACACATGCTGGAGAAATAATGCATTTGGGGAATACAGCACATGCATACACACAGCACACAGTACATACAGCCATGCTACACGGGTTTTTATCACACAATAATTGTTGCTGTGGATTACCATCATTACTGAGAGTTCAAACTGATGGCATTTCTGAAATACCAATGCAGTTTTCAATAATGGAATGTACAGCTTTAACATATATTAATATTTATAGTAAACCCCGGCTAAGTCGGCACTCTCGGGACCGGCCATTTGGTGCCGACTTACGCGAATGACGACTTGTGCTGTAAGTCGTCATTTTGCCGACTTACACACACAAATAGGCTATGTACATGTATCGCCAATCATGCTTCTACTGTTTATGTACATGTATGATTTACCTATGTATAAGTTAAACTCCTTTCATGCTTGAGTAGATTATAGCGTGATCCTTCCCCATAATTCCAGCAAATATCGATCATCCCGTGCATACATGATCCTACAGCTAGCTCCCCTTGAATGCTGGCAGAGCACTGCATGCGGTATACGTGCGTGTGTACAGAAAATATGCCCATAGGGATACGCTGAATTGACTGCTTCAAAGTCAATTGGGAACCCCCTAAAACAGGCATCACGCATGCGCGCAGGACATTGGGGAACCCCCTCCCGTACCATGTATCGTGAAATAATTTGTCGAGGGCTTTTTAAGAGTTTTCAAGAATGCCAAACTTCTGAGTGAAATCCGTCTGTTTCATTCCGGGATAAGCCTCACGAAACTTTATGATCTCATACTTCTTGTATGTTTTTGTCTCGAGCTTCCTTTTCTTGGAAGAGGTATTCGACGCCATTGTTAACACAGTTATAGCGCAAAATTATGTAATATTAACAACGGTGATAGCGCAAAAACGAAGTCAAAATAAAATGTTATACAAATGTAATGAAAACGCGTTGTGAGGGACTGTCCACGTGTGCAAGCACTTAATTAAATATAAACGCATGAGAATGTTCCATGTGCGAGCTCTTCAACGGAAGTGGTTTTTAACATGACACCCATACAGCGCGCGATAAGGATCGTGCCAATAAACAGCCGCACATAAACAATCCGTGGCTCGAAAGTCCTTGAAAACCACAACGCCCCAAAGAGCTCCGAGATTTTTTTTCTCCACTTTTTCGGGGTGCCGAGTCGCACAAGGGATTTTACTATGTTTTCTATTGACAAGGGCCCGCGAGTAATGCGCCAACTTGCGCGAAATGACAACTTACATGTACAAATGACGACTTTGAGATAAAAATATACATTGCAACTGCATTAGAGAGAATTGGGACTTCATTCAAACCGCCGACTGGAGCGATTTGCCGAGTTATACTATGCCGACTTAGCCGGGGTTTACTGTATATACCAGTAGTACTAACAGTTGCCAATGGTAAACCTTGAATATGCGGTACTTCCAATTTTCAACTTCAAAAATGAAAGGAAAAAAAAAATTAACTGTATAGTCTTTGTGAATTGTTATGATTTCATTTTGCCTCTTCAATAACTTGAAATGTTTGCATAAGGTCAATGTCCTCTCCAAGAAAAGTAACATTTGATTGTACTGCATTCTCAGCATCCCATACATCAAGAGACATTGACCTGGCACAGGAGGAAGAAAATAACATCCACAGAGTGCCAGCACCAGGCTCCAGTAGTCCTGTCATTCCATTCCACTCGCATGTCAGTAGAGCCCCTGAACATCACACCAGACCAAGACTTTTCCCTGAGATTGAACCAGATCAAATGGACAATGAAGAAGCGACCCAGATACCTCGACCAAATAGGACACTGCTTGCCAACTTTGGGGAACATGGAGGCTGTTCAGTGGATGATAACATTCATGATAAACAACAAACTGTACATGCTATGGTTTCTGCTGACCAAAAAGCTGAAGGCAGTGTCAATGCGAGTGACAGTGAAGACTACGATTTTGTGCCTGGAACTCCTCCCAGTAAAAAGGTAATTGCAAACTGTAAAGTGGCACTAGTCTTCTCAGCTGTAAAGCCTTATTTAGACCAAATGGGAATGGTAGATTACCAGGTTTTTGTGCATGTGGCAATCTCTCAGACCCAAGGTTTTTCAGCCCTTATCAATGCAATTGTGAATGTAAGCCTATGAAAAACTTTGTTTGTGCAAGATTGCCATCTTTCACGTCTTTGGATCATATCTTTGGGGTTTACATGTATAATATGTTCATATCAATAATAAACAACCTTTACAAGATTATTCATAAATGCCCGAGACAGTTTCACTATTCCTATTGGTCGTGAGCCTGTCACGTGGGTGTGTTTAAACCTTTGTTTAAGGCATTCATTAGGTCCATTAGCAGTGGCCATACCCATCCTCAACTATTATTGATGATCAGGTCATCATACACCCCTTATGCCCTTATTGCTGTTGTCAACATTATTTGTATTAGAGTTTGGGCCTGAGCCCAAAAGCTATTAACATTATTGTTATTCTATGGCTACTACATGTACTTCTTTTTCTACCTCTTTTTTGTCCAGAGTCGTTTGACTACATGCAAACCTCATCAAGTTCAAACTTAGTACAGCATACATGTACATGCACACCCTATTGTCAAACAATAATAAAACGTTACTTTTAGCACGTATGTATGGGGAGTCCTTATGACCATTTCAGGGATCAGTAACATCAACACAAATGGATACAAACACATGCAGACGTGCCCACAGTTGATAACGTTATAATGACATTATGATGACGTCATCGGGTATAAAATTACCAAAAAGTGTATATTAAAAAACACAATACCTCAACTGAATGACGTATGGCCTTTATATTTGGTGGTCAGACATATGTTATCATGATGTACATTTTAGGTTGGAAGTGTCTTTTTCGTTTGACCTCTACTTTCGGGGTTACCCGAAGTTCAAAGTAAAACGCTTATATAACATCAAATTGGTAGCAGCTATGAGGACCTCGTTTGCACCTGGGCTGCTACCTTCCTAACAATAGGTTAAGTGATGTGCACATATCTAATGATGTCATGATGACATCATCAAAGCCAAATTACATGTAGCCACAGATGAGCCTTAGAACATGAAGATTACAGACATGTTTACAGCACTTCACCTTGAGGCAGAAAAACCCCAAACACCAAGCGTCTGTCCTCGACAGACGCTAAATGTAAATCTAGTTGTGTTTTTTTTCTCCGAACCTTGTTTGAGGCTTTGAGCACATGAGAGCAGATGTGAACTTCAAACTTTGTATATACATCAGCAATCACCTGAAGATGTATACAGTTGTAATGACGTCATGATGACATCATCAAGTGTCAAATTACAAGCAGAAAACCACCAAAAAGTGAACATTTTTGAAATGCTATATCTATAGAGTTCAGCATGCATGGATTTCATATTTGGAGATCAAATAGACCTGATGTCTATCTACATTTTTGATCATTTTTTTTTATTTGGCTTTTACTTCCAGGTGACCGAAAGCTCAAACTCAATCAATGATAACTTTAGATTTTAAGCACCCATGAGTACCCTGTTAGCCTTTCATGGTTCAGTTACATGGACACACATGCATACAAACACGTGAAGGTGTGCCAAGAGTTGATAACTTTATAATGTCATGATGACGTCATCAGGTATAAAGAACCAAAATATGAATATTTTTTAAATGGCATGTCTTATGCACTGAATCGAGCATGTTCTTCATATTTGGTGCCAGATAGTTTTGATGTTGATGTTCATTTTTGATTAGAGGCATTTTTTTTCATTTGACCTTAGGCTTTCAGGGTTTCCCGAAATTAAAATTATAATTATCAACAAATAAAAGAGAGTTTTGGCTAGTGTAATACGATATACATGCCAGATGGCCAGAGGAGATGAAAATGGTCTTATGAAGGGTGCTATAAAAAACAATTGAGGGTGAGGTGGAAAAAATGTCTTTTCTGACTAATTAACATGAGTTGTGTTGCAGTTGTAATGATAACCTAAGCTTTTACAGTTAAATCGAATTCAGAAAACGTGTGCACCTTTTTGTAGCAAATGAGAGGAAAGAAGTCCTTTCTGACTGTGAAGAACCAGATGACGTGAATATTTCGGAGTTCTGGCTCTCATACAAAATCAATGAAGTGTATATCAATCAATTGCTTTACGGTTCGGGATTCATCAACAAATTCATGTTTCGATCATTTTCTTGGTCGTGTTATTAATTGTAAATTACTACATTAATTCTGATTCAACTTGACAAAAAGTAAAAAAAAAACAAATGCCATCTGCACACATACATGTACCTGCATGTATAATACAGGGCATCTTTTGTTATGACAGTGGGTGTTACATAACATAACAATGCCAAGGCTGGCCAAAGTCTGTTTTATAGCCCTGTCCAGTCATCAGCATCCTTTGTATAGGGGATTACAGTCAGGCTGACAGCACATAATATATCATAGATAGTGTATTAAGAAGGGACCATATCCTGATGCATACAGTATAAATCTCCGTAAGCTCTTAACCACATCATTTTAGTTGGTCTTTGGACAGTACTGGCACAAATTTACAGCAATGGTAACAAACGGCTTAAAACCTGAAACAATTAAATAGTACATTATGTAACTGACATTGAAAACACACATCTTTTTTTTTTTAATGGAAGAAAAAAAACCTGACAGGTGTCAATTCATGTAGTCGTGAATACTTAATTAAATGAAATCATGAAATCTAATAGCTGTATCCGACAGACATCACACAAACACAGGTCATGACAAATGATTGCTTGGAAAATTGCACATTCAAAACAAAATGACCGACATGTATATCATTGTATACATCTAGTGTTCAAAAGAGGTGTAGAGAGACTTTGTGGAAGTTTGAGCTAAATGAGTGCTCAATTTTCGGAGAAAACAGCACAGATGTTCCAATTTTTTAATGATGAATTTAGGGGCCCTGATAGTAATTACTACGTTTATATTTTGTAATTAAAAGATTACTTTAAAATCATCAGCTTTCTTAAGATGTCTGAGAATGTTATCTGTAGGTTTAACAATGCTAGTTTAATTTTTAAACTCTTTTTTTTTCAAAGCGGTACCATGGCAGGCAGAATAATTTAAAGATGTACCGGTGTTGTTCAAAGAATCCCCTACTTAAATTGCGTTTTGCCATTTTTTAGTTCAAGTCCATGTTCTTCGGTGCATCGCAGCAACAAAGCCAGTCAACAGAGCCTGTCAAGAAGTCCTGTGCCGTGGTGCTGTGTGAAGATACAGATGAGGAAGATTCTGATGGTGAATAAGCACTATATCCATACTGCCTGACTCATAGTGCAATCACTTCGGCATCTACATGTACAGACTATAAACAGCAGCAGGTATCTGATGTTGTATACTGCATTCATAGATCCTGATTATTTCATTGGTCAAAAGCCCATCACTTGACTCGGTGGTCTAGTATTTCGCAGAAAGCTGCCTCAACTGTCAAATATTTGCCATGATTTCACCTTTGATTGTGATGTCATAGTCAAGTTCAAACGATATTCCTTGTTACCATAGCTGCAAGCACCATTTTTTCCTTACTACGGCAGAATGCTACATTTTCATTTGTGACTTTTGAATTGAAACATCCACATACATGAGACATGCTTTCAGAGATTTTTTTTTTATTTTTTTTTTATTCAACTGCAAAAGGGTGGGCCTACATTATTTTTCCCTATACAATCTTTGAAAGTGGTATGTAAACTAAATATTGACTGCTTATTTAGATGCATGGTAATCAACTAGATGTATTGCCACTCTCTGCAGCCGATTTCACGAAACAGTGCATAACTTACGCCACTGCGTAGGATTTACGCCACAGAAATGTTGCGCAGCTGCGCAATGTTTTATTTTTATTATACATCGCGGACGAGGCTGAATGCGGCTTTTACGACGACTGTTTGGGTGCA
>JAULKO010342314.1:0-26807 GCA_032356045.1 Mediaster aequalis | reverse complement strand
CGACTCCCAGAGTGAAAGAGCAGTAGCGAAAGTAGGTGACGTCACGTGCGAAGGGTCTAGCCCCCCTAAAAAAATTGCTCTAGAACCACGCCTGATTTTGTCTCTCTTGTATTTGCCTAACTAACACGGCGGCCCACCACTTAGCTTGGGTTTTGACACGAAATTTCAAGAAAACACAGAAAATCGAAACACTAATAAACCCCAACTCATTAAAATAGTTTTCAGGCGAACATTCCGCCCACGCTTTTGGACATGGATTTTACGCCTCATATGACTGGTCTAAAACTAATACATTTAGATAATACTTTTTGATCAAGGGGCATTTTGTCTTGGATGCGCCCTATTAGGCTACAATACGCGCCACCCCGTCATGCTTTTTGCTAAAAAGCTAAGTTTACAAAAAAATGTAATGATATACGTGACCAACTTTGAACGTCTGGGTTTTCTTTTTTTAACAAAACAACATTCCTGACGAAAACACTTTTGAGTTTCAATACGATGACACTCAAAAGTCATTGTCAAAGTGGCTTTTTCCATGTATAACTTCATCCTATTGATGCGCTTAGAAAAGAAAATAAATGTTTAAAATAACGCTGCCTGTCGTGTCTTTTCGAACGTGGTCCGCACCATGGCTGTACATATCAAGATATACTGCTGACAATTCACCGAGTGTCAAAATGAATGTTAAGTAATTGTAGCATTGCATGTATTGCTAAAAAAAACCTGGAAAAATTATCAGCATACATTTTTCAGGGATTTTGGGGGCACGGTCCTTTTAAGGTAATAGTTATGATTACATGGAAGTTTAAACTCAACGCTGAACCAGTATGTATAGTTTGTGTCAATACAATTACCTTTAAGTTGTGATATTGTTTTTACAGAAGTTATCTTCGTTGGTGAATTTAATATCGAACACACCAGAAGAGATCTGTCGGCCGAGAGTCGAAAAGTCACCGGATCATGAGCCTGGGTCCAATTCCTGGTCGGAGTTCGATTCGAAACTGCGGAGTCCCGCATCATGGGGAGAGTCTCAATCTGAGTGACTAGTCACGAAGGTCGATTCCAAGTCGCAATGCATCTTGCGCTAGTATCCACGAAAAAGAGGCGACATGTTTGACTGAGGATAGGGCAGAGAGGGAGCAAACGGGGGGGGGGGGGCAAGTGGGGTTGATTGTTTTATAGACACAGTAAACAGTAATCACAGGAAAGAGCTCGCTACAGAACCAGAATTTGCTTACATTAATAACGTAACAGTGGAAATATCCATGCCACGCTAACGTTAATAGCAGACTCGGCAGTTTGCGGATGTCAAGTGGTGTTGTTTTCCCATAATAAGGGATATTGGCCCGAATTGGCCCTACGTTGTGATTTGGACGGACGGTGAGGTACGCTGTTTCACCCATTGTGTGATTTGGGGTTGCAGCCCAGGTGAATATGACCCAAATCTTGCACCGCCAAACTCACGATTTGCAACTTGGAGTCAAGCAGTTGAGGGGGTTTGTTAAAATAAAGGGTCCCGACTCATTTTGAAATAGAGACTTGGAACCGGGTTGCTCCTATTAAAAAAGGGTAATATCCCCCAAATCATCAATCCTAGATTGGGGTTGTTGGTTCAAGTGTATCATATAGTAGTTTTTTTTATTGTCAGGAGGATGGGGTTGCTGGCTGGGTCTCACCCTGAATGAAATTCCGGGCCGAGAATGTCTGGCACAGTTTCTGTCATGGCAAGAATCGAGAACACATTTTTGAACGTTCTCTCGGGTCAGGGCTAGAAATTGCGTTTTCAATAAATATCACATTTTAACATTACATTTTAACGAATGGAGTCTGACATGTAACCAGTCACTGTCATTGCAAATTGCAAAACAGCAATGCAATTGAGTCACTTTGCATGTGTTGTAGTACCGTGGCAGAACGGTCTAGTGAGTTATACTCACGATCTTGGGGAAATTCCGCAGGTTGTGGGTTCCATCCTGGCCATGCCATTGCTATGCGTGTATGCTTCACAACACTTGATATGTTTGAATCGGCCAATTTGTGTGCGTAGTTCGGCTTTAAATCCACAGGGAGCTGAGATGGACAAAGGAAATCGTTGCAGGCATGATAAAATGGGGTAGCAATATTATAAGTTCATATTATGAGCCATATAGTAGGACAGGAATGACGCATGTCCTGTATATGCCCAGTTTGGTGTTGAGTTTCGATGTCTTCAGCTTCCAGATTCCAGATTCATGAAGGGTGACCGAGTCGTCTGAGGATGTCAGGTTCACTACGCCCCATGTTGGATATCTTACTTCCCATATATATATATATATATATATATATATATATATATATATATATATATATATACAAACTCATCCACAATGTCGACAGACTGGCCGTTCACCATGATGTGAGAAGGAGGCCCATTGTCGCTTGGCTTCAGGACCTGGATTTTCGTGTCGACCAGGAGATGTTGAGGACAAGATTGGCAGCTTCGCGCTGAAAAGACTGGAGTGCGTCGCTCAGAGTTTCGGTCTTGTGACTGACGACGTCATTTGCGACGTCATCTGCGTAATTTAGGTCTGAGAACATGAGCTGACCGATGGTAATCCCTACTTCTGCAGCCGCCGTGCCGAGTATCCAGTCCACGGCTCGACAGAAAAGAGAAGGTGCCAGGGCACAGCCCTGCCTTACACCAGATATTGTGACGAAGCTTTCAGAGATGTTCCTACCTTGACGCACCTTGGCAGTAGTATTGGTATGGAGGTATTAATGAGGATGAGAAGATGGTCGGGAATTCCGATGCCTTCGAGTGCTTTCCAAAGTGCGGTTCTATCAACCGAGTCGAAAACTGCCTTCAGGTCAACGTAGGCCACAGATAAGGGTTGGTTGAACTCGTGATGCAGCTGGGACAACAGTCGAAGGGCGAGAATGGCGTCTATTGTGAGCGACCATAAATCCAGATTGCTCAGGTCGTCTGTGTTCAACTAGCAAAGGGATCAACTGGCCAAGAGGACGTGAGCAAAGACTTTCCCCTGAACAGATAGAATCGTGATGTGTCGATAGCTACTGCATTCAGTACGGAGACCTTCCCTTTATAGAGTGAGTGTACACTCCCCGTACATTTAAGGGTAAATTCACTGTCAATCTGGTTGCCAACGAAAAACCGTAAATTTACAGTCAAAACGTAAAATTATGGGCTTTTCAATAAATTTAAAACACAAGAACGGGTGCAGCCTAGGCCCAGCATGTTGTTCATGAATGAAGTGGGAACTTATACTTCACAGAAATAGCACGGAAATAATGCATACTGATTACTATACACATATTTAGGGTGTACAAATGCTACGAGAACCTACTATATGCTTACTTCATGAAGAACGTGTTTTGGTTTTGATAATCATTTTTATCACGTCGTGATGAAGTCATGCCTGCCACCTACGACATGTGAACACGATAGGAGATGTAATGGGCCTGTTCAAGATGTGTTTGGATAAAATGATCAAAATTTGACATAGGAATGTCTTTGAAGAATTACATAATTATGATCAAGAAAGAGTTCTTTCTGGACAAAAAACTTAACATTCTAAAAATGTAAAACATTGTTCATGTCTTTCTTACTGGGACACATGGAAGATCAGTGCTAATGCGCACTGAATGGGCCATCTAGCTAGCATAAAGAATAAATAAATAAATACATGTCTCATGGCTTTTGTGCACAAATAATTCCTTATTTGTCACTGGAGATTTACAAGAATCACAACACTATGCTACAGCCCCAGATATTGCATGAAGCCTAGCACACAATGCGGTAACAGGTTTTTCTGGAATTTTCCGTAACACCTTCTTTCTCGGAATGGTTGGAGTAATAATGATAGAAAGCCGTGAAATTTACAAAAACGGCACCGTGTTTTACGGAAACATTGATTACAGCGTAATCATGATGCCCGCTTTTCATTCTGCTGGGACTTTCCCTGCTCGCCAGACCTGAAGGAAGAATTTATGAAAAGTTTTTTTTCATGAAAAACTGGTTAAAAGCGTACTTCAGAAGCTCAGGGGGATGTTGTTGGGACGAGCTGCTCTGCCATTTTTCAGTCTTTTGATGGCTTATTTCACCTCTTCAATAGTGGGAGCATCCTCGGGATTCACCAGGTCTGATGGAGGAGCTGCATGAATGTCCAAAGCTGGAGCTGGTGGGTGGTTAGAGGAAGCTTCGATGTGCTCCTTCCATCTATGTAGAGACTCCTTGTCCGAACAGCAGAGGGAACCATTGGTTTTGTTGATTGTCAGGTTCACGCTCCTATCAGATTTTGGGCGAAGTTGTTGGTTGACTCTATGTGCAGATTTGAGGTTGTAGTGGTTGAAGTCGCTATCCTGCTTTGCCTTGGCTCGGAAGACTCCTTGCAGGCGTCTATGTTCTGCGCGTACATTTTTCAGTCGGGCTTTCGATTTTTCGTCCAGAACTTGGAGAGTTTCCTCAGTGAACCAAAAGCGTTGTTTGAGCGTTGCTTCTTTCCAATAATTGTGTCGACTGTTTCACGGATGGCTGAATTGAAGGTTGTCTGGGGCTTGAAATCTGTTTTGGATTGCGACTGAGTATTTAGATGCCATGGTTGTATCCTTGGTAGCTCTACATCGTACAAAGGCGTGGACGACTTGTTGGAATGGAAGCAAGGCTGATTGCAAGATTTGCGATTAGGAGGCGGTGATCTGTATTTGCTGGAGCTTCGGCTCATCTATAAACCCTGTAGGGTTTTACTATATTCCGGTTCCTTACAAGGATGTGGTCGAGTTCTTTTCGTGTGTGACCATCATTGGAGATCCAGTAAAATCTGTGGATGCTGCAGCGACGAAACCAGGTGCCAGTTATGGAGACGTTTGTGATTTAGTTTGTTGAGTTTGGTTTATTTGGAGGTGTTATCGTATGTGAGATAACCCCAGTAAATGTTTGTTTACGATAGAAAACAAATAAACAAAAAACAAGGAAATAAAACAAAACAAACAATATCTGGTAATTTCGCAGGTTTTTTTGTTTTGTTTTTTTGTTTGTTTTTTTTGTTTTGTTCTCATTCACAGCGTTTTTTCCATTGATAATTTTGACTGTATGTGAAAGAATGTATTTTCCTTTGGGTTATTTTAACGCTGTGAATAAGATAACAAATTTGCTGAATACTAGCTGGATTCGAGAATAGTAGGACGAAATTCCGGGATGGCCTGGCGTATTTGTAGTTTTAGTCATTTTCTGTATATGTTTTGTTTATCACTGGTACTTATCGTATTATAAGTGTGTTTATAGCAGTGCACCATGAGTTGTTGACTCACTGATACTTTTTATTGACTCAATGATACATTTGGAGTTTGAAGAATGTGCATTTCGGATTACTGACCACTCTTTAGTGGGGCTAATTCAGTACCTCTGGCCGATAAAAGCTGAAATAAATTACAAATAGGAATATGCTACATTCACTGAAGACAGGGCCGTCGCTAGAGGGGGGTGTGGGGGAGGGGGGTGTGACACCCCCCCCCCCCCATTGGATGATTTTGTCGGCAAAATCGTGTTGTTGTCGGCAAAATCGTGATGCTGTCGGCAAAAGTAGTTAATGGCAAAATGTAGTTGCTGTCTGCAAAAATGCAAGCTTCTTTGAGGTCGAGTGCATCAGCATCGTGCATACTAACGTTATTAATAGAATGGCGTCCTCATCGTCAAAGAAAAACGTACACCCCCCAAAAAAAAAAAAATTGAGGTTACTTTTTGGGGAATTAGAAAAACAAAAATTTGACGTGACCTGTCGGCAAATCTTGGATGACACCCCCCCCCCCCCCCCAATTCAAATTGGTCTAGCGACACCCGTGACTTAAGAGCCACACGTACTTTAACCTAAGTTTAAAGTTGTTTTCGAGTTATATTTGTAGTTAGTATGGAAGCACCGTCAGCGTGTTAATCAGTAATATTCAAAGTATGGATTTGGAAGAATGTGCAATTGCCTAGTGTGATTGACATGCTACATGAGCCAATTGGGTTTGTTTTCCCATTGTTGGATTGCTGCTGGTGGCCAAGTGGAGGCCAAGTTTTCCAACTGACTCAAATTGTATATAAAATATATTTCTCTTTTTAAACATTGTTAAATGAGGTGAATCTTTTTCTTAAATGTATGACACACACAAACCCCATGCTTACCAGTTTTGAAACAAGCCTGATTAATATTGCGGATGTTGTTCAAATGGCTTTGCTTTCCAAATGTATGGCTAGATCTGTTGCTCAATTGGTGTCGGTTTCCAATTGTATGATTGGGATGTAGACCCGAGTTGGGTTATTTACCCCGGATTATGATTGGGCTTTTGTCCTTGGTGGGGTACAGTGTTTGAACCGTTGTGTGATATGGCGTTGGAGCCCAGTACATATGCCCTCAATGCTTAAACCGCCACAATTTGAATGCCCTCAAAATATTCCTTAACCGAGGGCTTGAGAGGCACGCAGTGGGGGAGATTGTTAAAACGAAGGGACCCAGCTCTAAGCATTCAGTGAGCTTATTGGATGAAATACGACTTTAAAGTCGCTCCTTTTTACAATAGAGTGAAGTTGCAATTTTGTTTTAAAAAAAATAAGATTTTGGATCTACTTTTACGGACGGTCGTCATCACAGGGGAATTTCCCCCGCAATCATTATATTACTCAACATATGAACGGAAAGTAAACTAAGTTAGATTAAGCTTTGACATATTTTAACAGCTCAGAGAGTTGTATTGTTTCGATTGTTTGAAATTGGAGACGCCCATCGTTGCTGACTATGGCAAGTTATTGATTGGGCGGCAACCTTGTTAGGTCCCAGTGTGGCTGTACGTGCTGTTTTTTTGTTGGCGCGGAAAGTCTGGTGCACAACTGCATTGATAGTGACGGTTGTAAGCAACTTTGATTTATCCAACGTTGTTTGGGCCATTACGGATTTGGGGAAATTATACCCCAAATTTGACTTGTTGTCATCAAAATACGCATGGAATATAGTACCGATGACAATTGGATCATAACATGATTTGACATGAAATAACCATACATTATTCATTTTGTTTATCTAAGATGTCATAGGTTGCAATGCAGTGCACGCTGAATATCCCTCGGCCAACGATGCTGGGCCAACAGTGCAAATATTCATCGTTTATCAATATTTCATGAACTATTTTAAAGTCCATCATATTATCACTGATTTTGTGTTTATTTTGTGAATGATTTAATTTTTCGTTTTGCATTAAACATAATGAAACTAATCAAATGGTTGTTAGTTGTTTTTGAGTTGCAGCTGTGACCCTGAGACAAACTTTGGAGTTAAATCTTACAAATCAGTTTAACTTCATATTTTCTGAAGGTGGACTGAACCACATGAAAATACGTAACTTGAATGGCATTAATTAAAAAAAAATGCACTATTTGCACAATTATTTGTATTCATTAATGTTGTTAACACAGTTTGAACACAGTGGGTTTTCTAGACCGGATGCTCACTCCTCCATCCCGTTCTACCTTTGTAAAGAGGGACCGGTATCGGGTCTGCAGTTTTCTGCCTAACATATGCAAATTAGTTTTGCATTTGTCCTTGCGCTCACGTCCTGCGCTGAACTGGCAGTCTAAGATCATTTTATGAATTGTTTCCGTAATCAACAGAGGCGCTGTTCAAGAACTGTCATCACACCTAGAACCGGCAGCGGTTTGCCTAGAGATGCAATTAACCCATAGAGTTATATATACAGAACTAGAGGGCAGACTCGCCATCGCCGCGTGCGGCATGACTAAATAGGCCATAATGGGTTTATTTCCGTCTGTCACTTGGGGATCTGGCGACTTCTTTTCCGAATTTGAAAATGCAAGATTGAGCAGTATGCGAATGTTTTGGTATTATAACCCGAAAAGGGAAAAATTTCTCTTTTTTCCGGTAAAGGTTTATTATAAATGAAACTGTCCATTCTACCAGTTATCCTCGGTAGCCCAGTAGATACATTAATGCTTTGGAATCAGCAGCAATCTCCTTTTTAAAAAATGAAACTCCTGTTTGGGGGGTCGGTGCACAATTTCAGTCTTTCCCGTGTTATTTTAGACTTCTTTCATGAATACTAAAAGAAAAATTCATTTTCAACCATCTGAAAATGTTGGTGCAACAATTTGTAAATGTTGATCTCGTTTTCTCACAGTTGGATTTTGTTTGTAGAGCAACATTATCAAACCAGTTACCCTTGAATTGTATATGCATAACGAATGTATTTCTTCCATATGTCGTTTTCTGACTTCAGTTCTTGATTTCTGTCCGCTGCTCTTGTAATACTAGGAGTTTGGCTTTTGAAAAAAAAAGAAATTGTCTAAGCTAAACCACGTTTTCTTTCAACACCCGCATTTTCGTTTGTGTAACGACACCAGTCCGAAAACGGGACTGATTTTTTACCAAACAGTCAGACACATTATGACATAATGCAGCGTGTAAGCCGACTTCGAGAATGTACGCGAGTTTTCGAGAAACTGAACTTCTGGGCACCTCGAATAGGAGCTTCAACGTGTAGAGCGAGTAGTTTTCTTGAAATAGTCTGTTCTGACTCTGTACTTGTTTCACTGAAAGGTAGATAACAGCTTTAAAGAATATTATTGTTCATGTTAATTTACAAAATGTGAACGATATATCAATTTAGGGAAAAGGAGATCGAAAAAGTCAAGATACGTCATATGCACGTCATTCGCCATTGTTCTGGTTCACGCGCCGATCTTTCTAAAGCTTAGACGTATGCACTAAATATGTACGTATGTTCACGTCAGTGAGGATGCATTACAGGGATTTTTTTGGGGCGGGCTTTCTCTTCCCGACAATGAACCAATCGCGTTGCAACCTGACGCTCAGATCAATCATTTTGTTCTACTTTTCTTCAATAATTTAGTCAGCCATGCATGTTTTTATATATTGTAAAATTAATTTGCATTTATCATCCATATTTATGGCCGTTTCATGGTTCAGATCGTCGTAAAAACAAAGTATTATAGAAAACAAAATCAACCAGACGTACACATTTTATCAGCTCGGAGGTGCCCGGAAGTTCAATCCTGACCTTTATGCGCGAAACTTAGATGGGGGGGGGGGGGGTCGGACGGCCTTCTCCCCCCCCCCCCATGGTCCAAGGTCCTTTTTCTTCAAGGTCCGGTTTTTTTAACAAATTGAAGAAGCACCAGGGACATCAAAATAGACGACCCATAGTGCATCGTTCATAATAATTAGCGATTGAAGGGCGCCCTCACAGTCAAAAAGACTCTGCGCCCCCGCCCCCCACCCCCCGTCGCTTATAACATTATTTTTCGGACTGACATTTCTGGCTACGGGCCTGAGCAGTGATATATGTTGCTTTAAAAACAAAATGCTGAGAAAAGGAAATGTATTGTAGAAATTGGAATATCAATATTACAGGACCAAAACTGAAATAAAAGTGGGAAACCAAGAACAAAATGATGACAACATCTTTACCAAACTTGACTGCAATTGACGGAATATTGAACTATCAATGACAGGCACACGAGGATAAGAATATAATTGGCTTGTGGCCCCCTCCCCTAGCACAAACACTTTATATAACCGTTGCTTTCCCCGCGAAAGGTATAAATCAATCAAAACAAGCTCGAATCTCCCACGGAGTTAATCGCTGAAGTTGATATAATTATAAAAGGTCAAACTCAGAAGTGGTTATTACAGATCAATATTTTGTTTCTGTTGTGTAAGCATGTCAACACATAGAATACAATGGTTCCGTCTATCTGGCACGTATAAGAAATATGAGTTACTATATTTTACTAAATGTGCCATTGTAACCATTTAACATTGCGCAGGTATCTGCATCCAGCCCAAGTTATTACAGAAGTTAATGTCATCCAGTGAGTCAATCTGACGACACGACATTGACCTATAACTTATGTATTTGTTTGTGAAGTTGCAAGCCCATTATTCTGTACCGACATTACAAAATTAAAATATTGATAATATTATGATATTCTAATACTTTTAACACGCAGTTCAAACATTGCTTTAACTCAACCTGTAAGTTTGAAATAAAACAAGGAAATAAGAAATTAATTGTAAATCTGCACTACAGGTGACGGCTTGCCCAGTGCTTGCATATCTAGGTAACTGATTGCTACATTTATACAGAAACCGAAACAGTTTTTACTCTGGCGTTCAAAAGGAGAGTCGTGATAAGGGTGACATTTTAGGATGACAGAAGTATAAAGTCGACATGTTTTTCAGAGGCAAACGTGTTCCGTTTATTTACATGGTGACCGCGATGAGTTTCCTGATATCAAAAGGTAAGAATAAATATTTCATGTATACTGTAATAGACATTTCGAATACACGTCTACAGTTGTAAAATAAATGAAGTCCCCAAAGGATATGAAGCTTGTGTGTATACCACTCAGGCATTAATGTAGAATGGCCCTCATAAATTGTCCTATTCTATCTCTAGATACCATGTGCTTGCGTTTTTTTCAGGTTTTTTGTTTTGCTTTGTTTTGTTTTGTTTTTGTTCTGTTTTTTTTTTTTGAGGCGTGGAATGAAAAGAAACCGTCTAGCTGCTCTGGTAAAGAAAAACATTTTACCAAAATTTAGTCCAACTGAAGTATCTGGAATACTTTTAACTATGCGTTCAAACAGCGTCGTTACGCAATTAGTGCATATTGAGGGAACCGTAACCTTCACCCTACCGTGGCTTCCTGTGTCAAAACCACACACGGAACTTTCAAATGTCACAGAACAACTCAGTCAGCGCGCAGCCTATGCTATAATGAGGCAGTTGGCTAGATTTTATTTGCAGAGAAATGCGCGAGAAAAAACGCGAGTTTATGGGGGTCCCTGAAAAACAGCTTGGGAAACATGTACGGTCACTGCTGGGCCAACATGGATTGGTGAGTACATTTTTGGAGATATATTGCATCCAAAAATCCGTTTTTCCTCATTTTAAATAACGTTTTCGGAGCGAAATTACCTCTCAAAATGTGTTTGAATGCGCGGACTTTTCCATGCGTGGCTTAATATTTCAAGTGCTCCTGACTGTTTCGCACAACAGTCGTTCAAATGGTGTCGATATTTGCTTTCGTTAAATAGCAAAATTGATTTCTGCCGGACGTGGCAATAATTTTCTTTTAAGGTTTGGAAATAGCGAATTGTTCAGTTTTTAGCGGATACAACGATTATATGTGTGACGTCATAATCGTACGCTTCGCCATGGACTAAGCCATACTGTTCGCGATATGCGATTGGACAATAATTATGGTAATTATAAGCGATGACCAATGAGATCCAAGCTCTGATACACAAACATGGCTTCACCATAGACCAAGACGTCATCTTCGCGATATATGATTGGACAATAATTATGCTAATTGTACGCAGTGACCAATGAGAGTCACGCTCTGATAAATAAATACGGCTTTGTCCTGCATATTTCAACGTGGTTTCGGAGGCTCGCATTTGTGGCGTTTTTGAGCTGCTCTTGACTGTTTCGCAAAGTGTCAAGATAAACCATGACTTGTCAAGGCAAGATGAATAGTTAACCTACGCACCCATGTGCAAGGTTTTTTTTCTGCCGGCTATCGGTAAAAGAAAAAAAAAAGGGTTTTTCATTGACCTTTTTTTCTCGACATTCACGTCTTTGTTTTCATTTTAAAATATCTCGTTTCAATCAACAAAAAACATATTTAATAAATGAGAATGTAAATTTGAATCATTGTTTATGTTGCCATATACTGGTCCCTGTTATGAATCCCGAAAACGATGTGAAGATGATGAGTATACAGGAGAAGGTGGGGGAACTACTCTCTGTGGTCCCCTTCCTGCGGAAGGCTGGGCCGGTCTGCCGTCATCCATGAACTGCACGCACGTCTTCGGGCCACACCCATAATCACTCATGAACTGACGACTAGGTCCTGAGTTTAAGTCCGACGAACTCACCGGATGTCCGATCAGGCAGCACTTAAATGGTGCAAAACACCCAGCTGCTGCCGACATCGCAGGGCGAAAAACTACTGCACTGCAGCACTTTCCCGGCCGTGGTTTCCAGGCGCGTGCCACTACGGGTTAAAACACCCCAACAACTCCGGTAGCGAAGTCGTGCAACTCACGGTCCTTTCTGGTCCGATGGTGAGGGGAAAGGCGCACCTCAAAATCTGCTGTGCGAAAGAATAACGATCGGAGGGTTTTTAGGCGTTGACCCTTGGGAGTGTGTTCACATAAATGGAACAAGGTTCAATAACGAGGATCAGTTTGAGGAGATCACGTTGGAACTATACTATACTTAGTATAACGCATGCGACCATTTAGTTTTTAAAAGTCGAGTAATCGAACACAACGAATAATGAAGATCTCGCATACATAGGAGGATTTCCATACTAAGGCCTAATCATTGTTAATCGTAATCAGATACGGTTATAACCTTAAACGTTTGTGACAGTGGGAATTCCAATACTGCTCGTCAAAGTGGGAATGAATCCAGAACTTGCATAAATCAGTTGGTGTAAACGTTTGAACATAAGTCACGTATTGTGTGAACCTTTACATATCAGCATACCGTGGGCAAAGTGGGAATCTCGAGCCAATTCCAATATTTGCATGACTATGTAACCATTAATATGGGGTGTTTAAAGTAACCATGAACAATATTCCAACATTGCGCTACTACTGAACCTGGGCAAAGTGGGAATCTCGAGCCAATTGCAATATCTGCATGACTAATTATATGTATAATCTTATATTGGTAAGGGAGGTATAAATTGACAATCGGCAACATTCCCACATTGCGCTACTACTGCAGAACCTGGGCAAAGTGAGAATCTGGAGCTCATTGCAATATTTTCATGACTATGTATTCTTATTTGATGTTTGAGTGAACCTAGAGCAATATTCCCACATTGCGCTACTACCGAACCTGGGCAAAGTGGGTATGTTAGATGATTACGTTAGACACCTTGAAAATAATGTTATTCATTTCTTATTATATAGCTGCCGTGACTGAAATATTGTAATTCACAAATGATTCTCATTTTGCCTATCAGGTTTTGTTAACGCACACTTTTGGAATGCTGCTGTTTACATGTTGTAATTCACCTTTGATTCCAGCTTTGCCGAGGTTTTCTGGCAGTGTATAAATGCTGGAGTGCTAATAATTACTTTAAATACTTCCTTCCACCTGCTCCACCTGTTATATATAGCCTAATATAGCCTAATTGGAAATAAAAATTACCCATAATTCCTAATTTGCCCAACAGTAGTTATATTATAGCGCAATGTGGGAATGTTGCCGATGATTACTTCCGGTACCTCCCTTCTTCTGTTAGAAATGTATGTAGCCTGAAGATTGTAAATCATTCATAATTCTCATTTTGCCCGGGTTCAGTAGTAGCGCAATGTGGGAATGTTTCCGATGATTACTTTAGACACATTCCTTCGCTGCTTAGAAAGTTATATAGCCCTCAAAATATCGTAATTCATCCATAATTCCCACTTTGCTTTGTTTCAAGGTCATGCCTTGAAACTATTGTCATTTCCAATGATCCCCACTTTGCCCAGGTTTTGCTACAGCGCAATGTGGGAATGCTGCTGATGATTATTTAAAACACCTGCCTCTGCCCACAAAATGTCCACGATTGAATTTTGGTAAGAATTATTGTAGTAATAACATGTTACTTGTACAACTGCATTCCACCTTTGCCGCGCAGTATTGGAATTCCTACTTTGCGCCGGGCAAATTCCGAATTTGCCCAGATGCCTACTGCGCGTGACAGGTTTAAAGAAATCGCTTCGTTATAATTATAATACACATAGGCCTGCATCCGGCGCCATGGTGTTTAGGAGTTTCCGTAACATTGTCAATTCGTTGTTTGCATCATCAAGTGGCCTTGGCAAATGAGGCAACTCAGTATTTTGTCCTATTATGAAGTGTATATTCTCAATTTATATTGCGGTACGCCGCTTTGTGGTTAAGACAATAGAAAACCTTGAAATGTATCTCCACTTGTTTGTGTCATTGAAAGGAAGATATCTCACATGGTGCTATTTGTGTTTACCCTTGTGTGAAATAAGTATTAATCATGCAGTCATATTTTTCTGCACAGATTTTGCTGAAAATGCCACTCTTCGCATTCTTCCAGGAGTTGAGTACTCGGCCGTTACTGGTACGAGGGTGACTTTCACCTGTCTTGTGCGTACCGTCGTCTATGGTTGGGAGGTCGGTGTAAACTGGGTTTTTCAAGAGGTACCAAAGATCACCTGCAAATACAATAGCCCATCTTGGCATGCTTCGGGAACTTTCTATAATGAAAAAGCCTGCAACTTGACCATCGATCCGGTTGAACTGGCGTCCGCAGGTGTGTACACGTGCTACACGTTTGACAACGGAACTCTGGAGTTCAAAGACCTTGAGTTTCACGTTATAGGTAAGTTTTGATAGACACGTAACGAAAGCTGAACAAGGTCATTTCCCCTTACGTTCTGTATGAAACCCCGTATGTTTGGGACAGGCTTTGCAACTGTATCTTTCCCTGTGCCTTGTTCTGACCCTTTTGTAACCTTCGCTGGCTTTTACATTGTTGTTGGGTTTTTTTCAACGCACTCCTGTCCTGTCGTTTTATGTCATAATCCAAGAAGAGTTATTTTATCTTCATCCCGGTCCGTTCAACGCGATATATCAAATTTGGTTTAAAACGGAAGTAAAATGGTAGTAAGTAGTTTAAAATACAATGTGCAATCAGACACACAACCAATCATGAAGTAAACAAACCAAAAAAAAACGACCGAACAACCCCAAACCCACTGACGTACAGCTACTTACGAATTCATCAACAAACCAATCCATACACCAACTAACTAACCAACCAAGCAATTAGGACTGCGGGCACAGCGTGCTTTTGGTTAGTTTCAGCTCCAGAAATGCATCGATCGGAAAGTGTTTTTTTCCTGAATTGTCTTACAATATTGTAGCGAAAACATTGCGATACAGGAAACCACTTTCAAATTGGGAGTGCCGTTATTGTAGGAATAAGGGGTACCCTCGTAGGCGCCTTTAGATGCGCGCGTTAGGTGTTGTAGCGGTGCTCATTTTGCCTTCTGTCGACTGAGTGCTCATTCTGCGTGCGACCGAGTAGGAGTTGCCGTGGCAAAAGCAGCAGCGGACAGAGCTGGCGAGTGGTAAGTGTCCCGTCAGTAGCGCTTGCGTAAGCTGATGTGTTTAGTTTTGACGAGCTGTGTGCTTAGTGCTTCGTGGTTGACTTACGCGGATGACAGTAGAGTGTGGTTGACTTCATGTCACATTGGTTCACTGAATTGTGAATATAAGCTCCCAAGTAAAGGTGTCCCACATAACTCCAATAACTCCAATAATAGTTCTAATACATGAGGATTGTAATAGAGATTAGGTTATTTTGTACATGAAATCCTGTATCCCGATCCTTCATGTATGCGTGAGGTTAGTAGAGAGGACAGCCATTGATTCCAGGCGGCGGTAT
Organism: Mediaster aequalis; assembly: GCA_032356045.1. Lineage (NCBI taxonomy): Eukaryota > Metazoa > Echinodermata > Asteroidea > Valvatida > Goniasteridae > Mediaster > Mediaster aequalis. The sequence continues at coordinate 11,308 of JAULKO010342314.1, read as the reverse complement.
ATTTCCACGGAAACGAACTTGCCCCTTAGGAAACTTAGATTGCTTTGATGATCTCTGGACCGGATTTCACAAAACTCATCGTATTAAACTTGTGACGTATCGTAAACTTGCGACGCGTCGTAGCCCTGCGATGCAACGCAGCTGCGACGCGTCGTACGAACCATTTCACAAAACCCATCGTAAGCAAGAGGCATTGCAAGGGTATTTTTAGCACATTACGGTGACTGTTTCATGTATGTACTCTCAAAACAGTAATCATTCGTATGGTTACCAGCAAAGAGTCGTCGGATTTTCCCTCAAAAAGTTTCAAATCATAAAAGCAAAATGACGTCGATGATGTGTGATTTGACTGCAAAATAATAGGCCAGCGACACACAATTATCTGATTACAATTTGCCAGTATTTTGTAAAGGTAAATCACATGTAAGCCTACTTCACTGTGTCTTGCATATATTATGTTATGTATGTTATCACCTGCTTTTGGTCATCTTTTTTTTACTTGTTTTGCCGTAAAACTGGATTCGAAAAGACACTTCGTAAATTACGATGACCCAAAGACACTTAACTTACGACGTGTTTCACACCGTTGTCAAGGTACTTACGATGCGTTACGATGCGTTCAACGCGTCGCAAGTTTTGTGAAATGGTTCGTGCGACGCGTCGCAAGTTGCAACGTTACATATTGCAGCTCGAGTTACGACCCATCGCAGTGCTTTGTGCAATCTGCCCCTGGACCCCAGGAAGCTATACAGGTTCAGGAAAGAGTTTGCATTTGCAAACTCGCCAAACCGCCACAATATGCATGGGGTCAGTTTGACACACATTTTTTTGTGGGAGGTCTATGGTTTCCATGGCCACTGTGAATACAAACGCGGTAATAACATATTGAGCCTAATCTGTTTTGTTAATATATAAATATTAATTTCACTTTAAAGTCATAAGAATGGAATTTGCATCTGAACAAACTAAAGAAAAATATTCAAGTCATAATCACGTGTTTGATAATAGCTATAACAGTTAGATTAGCAGCATATTCTTTTTTAGTACAATAACGTAATACGAGGGTTGTGGTTAAGGAACGATTGTAAAAGATTGAGATCCTAAATAGACAAACGCTTCTCGCTTTTCATGAACAGTTCCGAGTCCGACCATCCAACTACTAGATCTTCCAACTGAGAATCTTGTGGACATTCAATCTAGACCAGTCTGTATCCACTTGACTAGAGAACGACCTTTTCAGTGCTCGTCCAAGGAGCCCCATATCCAGACTGGGGTTTTTCGTGGCTCGTTGGACTCATCGCAGAGAAATCAAGTTCGGGAAGAGTGAGTCCAGGCACTTTGGGATTGGTCGATATCACGAGCAACTTCATCATGTCCAACTGGCCACACGAGAGTAACATGATCAATCTAACATGCTTAGCAACATCGAGGCATGCGACCAAGTCACTCAGCATCACAGTTCGGCTCCAGTTTTGCTCTGGTGAGGATAATGGTACGTCAAGAACTCAATCAGTTTTATGGAACAAACTAATCGTGTACTTTTCCATGGTGATACACATCAAGGTGCATTATTTAAGTATTTAGACTGACATATTTCATTTTTTTTTACATTCTCTGTCTCCCTATAAGCTAACACTAGGTCGTGTGTTTATTTTTCCCAACTTAAAAACGTATACAAAAACACACCTTATTCTATTAAAACCTTCACTACCGTACAACCGCGGAACTATAGTCCTATTTGCAGGGGGACACCCGAGGTGCACCAAGTTTTGTAGGGGGCACTTCAGGGAGAAAGTACAATAGGCTTGTATTTTGTTGCCCCTCGTGCCCCTCCCCCCGTATTAATGCCAATTCTCCCATCATTGGTACTTCAACAGCGTTTGGAGGATCATACTTTTGGAATTTAAATAATAGGCAAAAGAATCAAAATAAAGGTGACGCTTCCTTGAAATAAATTACAATAAAAAAATAACCTGTGTGCAACTATCGGTACGGCGCATTGCAACATCCAGGGCAACTACAATAGTAATGTTTACATTCACAGCATGCTTTTGGTTTAAATCTAAACAGCAGACGATGGATATTTCATGATATAGATAAATACAGATCCTCTACTTGTTTTTACAACCGTTGCGTCGAAAGTGAGTATAACATACATAGGTTTTACTGTATGAGAAAACAAGCTTTTGTTCCAGTTCATTTTAGATGAGCAGGTCTATTTCGGGTTTTCGAGATTGATACCATATGTTGTTAATATCAAATGTGTGCAATCAACCCTAAATATAGGACTTTTTCATCGAAATGTTGTAATGATGGCAATCACTAGGAATTCCCAGTCCAAAACTGCCTTAAAATAAAACAAAATACAATTAAAATGTGCCGAAAAGCCCGAAAATGGTAAAAAGCTATTCGCGTCACTGGCGGCTATCTTGAATTCCCATAATGCATTACGGTAAGTCATGTGACATTGGATATTTGCCGAAAGTCAATATTTGGTAGGTTCAGGTACCAAAACCATGTTTTTGACCTCCATAATTATTTGTTTCTATTGATTTCCGCATAAATAGCTCAATTTCACGGTTACCATGTTTTTTAAATCGGTTGCCATGGTAACCATGGAAATGCTATAAATTTGGTTTTGGTACCAAACTAAGTCCCGATAAAAGTTAGGGAAAGTCCCCAAATTTCATGTCGATCGGCCGAAGCGTTCTGGGGTTATTATAAAAAGTTCGGTGAGGGGGCACAATGTCCCCATGTCCTGATAGGGTTAAACGTGCCCGTAGCCAGAGTGTGATTGGGATGGCGTTGCGAATTCATTTTTTTCTCTCATCATTTGAGGATATACTCAAAACAAATTGTGCATTTTTAAATTCTATGCTGATGGGCGCATACCTTCCCTTGTGGTCTATTTTTCATCCAAATCGGAGAAAAAGAGTGTACAAATTTGCTTTTAAACCCTTTAAAATAGTTTGTGATAGAAAAAAATCTCATTTAATGGGAATGCGAGGTGTGTTGGTCATACCTTTACTTTACAAAAGTAAGCCTTGAAATGGTCACTAGTGACAGGATAAAAAATGGGTCATGACATGTTATCCCTTATTGAAGATGACACAGAAAATCCAATGACGGCTCGGATTCTACAAGGTACCAACTATACAGCAGTACTCGGCACAGATATGACGTTTACTTGTGAGGTGTTTGGTAAAACCTACGGTCACACAATTACCGTAGAATGGCTCTTTCATGATGAAGTTCGAACTCAATGTAGGTTTCACCGGGGACGAACGCCAGACGAGCCATGGTACTATGAGAGACTCTGCAACATGTCCATCAGCCAAATTAAAGAGTCTTCAGCAGGTCTGTACAAGTGTCACCTGCTTGACGGGAAACAAGAAGTTTACCGCAGCCTGGAGCTGAGTATTGCTGGTGAGTCTAATACGGTTGAAATATCAATGCCGAAGCACTTTTTTACCCAGTCGGTTTGGACACGCCGGCATTTTGTGTAATTCAATGGAAACATTGATCAGAAAGAAATCATGTGCACAACTTACACAATAAAGCTGTTCTTCGCAAACAAGTAACGTTTTTTAGTAACATAAATTATGTCAACAAAATCACAAAATAGTAAACTATGAAAAAAATATTTTCAGATATAAATGAATGCCACAATCAATCGAAGGGTAACTGCGATGTCAATGCTGCTTGCATCAACACTATCGGGAGCTTCACTTGTACGTGCAACGATGGCTTTACCGGAAATGGAACAACAGACAATTGCCAAGGTAATGACCTTTTTATAATTTAAACAGGGGCGGATCTCTAAAACAAAAGAAAAAGAAAAAGGAAATAAAGAATTAAAGCGGTGGGGCGAACGGGCCTGGTCGGACTAATAAAATAAACCAAGCCATTTCTGGGGTAGGGGAGGGGGTCAGATCACCCTCCCTGGCCCCGCCCCTATACTGTACCACGTTAAATCAGCCGTTGCAAAACTGTTTGGCAAGCCGGACAGTTCTGTGTAATTCACCAAATGCAATAAACAATTGTTTTCAGATATAAATGAATGTGATGACGACTCGTACAATAATTGCGACGTCAATGCCGAATGCAAAAACACGGTAGGCAGTTTCAGCTGTAATTGCAGTGACGGTTTTACTGGAGTTGGAACAACCGGCAGTTGTCAAGGTGAAGTATTTTGTTTTAATTTATTTCCGCTTATCTTTACCATTTAAATTTGTATACCCAAATTACCATTTTCAGGAAGCAAAACCGTGTGGGTTACCTTTATTATAGGTAATTTATTTTTGTTAACATTGTGTAACTAATTCTGGCACCCTGTTTACGTTCAGGACATCACGTTCCCTTGCCCATTCATACTTCCCCCATCGATTTTCACTCATGAAGTACCCCAGTCTGCTCACTCCGTCTACGCTTGGTTCGTCTCTTCCCTGTCTTACTTTGCTCGGATGGGCTTGTATAGTCCCACTTTAGTTCTGCTCAACTCGAATTGGCTTCTGTAGGAACGACTGGGCTCGGCCCGGCTTTGCATAGTCTTGCTAAATTTTGCTGTACACTGCATTTTATGTGCGCTTTCTACTTAAACAAAACCAAAAACATTTCGCTTTGCAGTACATCCTTGTCTTCATGCCTTGGCATTTGAATGTGCTCACTGTACTCAGTTTTTGCAAGAACATTATCTTCCAAAGTATCTCAATTCAGTAAAATAATAATGTTGATGTTACACCATCTTGTAACTGCGAAAGGGCTGGACAAATAACTGGTATTTGAATTATAATGTTTTTATTTTGTTTTACAGATGTAAATGAATGCAACGGTGGTTCAACGAGAAGTTGTGATGTCAATTCAAAGTGTGTAAACACCGTTGGTAGTTTTGTCTGTGTATGCAGTAACGGTTACACTTTGGATGGAGCAACTGGTATTTGTAAAGGTATAACTCGGTTTCCATATCTATTCACAATATCTGTTCTCATATTATCAGCTGTGATTTAAGCCAGCGATTGCATGTTAACTACTCCCCAATTTAATATTGATCAACAATTTGTTTCCAGATTTGAATGAATGTGCTGATGATTACAAGAATACCTGTGACGTCAACGCTTTGTGTTCGAATTCCGATGGTAGCTTCAGCTGTATGTGCAAAGAAGGTTACACCAGAGATGGAATGACTGGTGGTTGTTCCGACGGATCGGGTTTGGATTTCATATTTATCCTTTGGGGTTTCATTGATGAATCAGAAAATAATTTAAATCCTAAATTGTCAGAAAATGTTCAAAAAAAATCAACTTTGTTGTATATCTTGGCCATTTGTAATAATCTCTTCAGGACACATTTAAAAGGACTTTCTTTCAAACCCTCAACTTGTCGCTAATTGATTAATCTAGTATGTCGACGTCATGATAAACCGAATAAAATTATCCAGCGTGTTCATTCAGTATTATAGCAGAGCGGCATTCTGTTGGAAAAGTATATCCAGTATCCTGACATTATTTTATTTTGCACACTGAAAATATGTGTTATTTTCTTTGATTCAATAGGTTTTGTTGTGAATGATGATAGTCACCAAACAATGCTTTTGTATTCTGCCGTGCCAGTCTTGATGGTTTTGGTGGCGGTCGTGGCTGTGGTTTATCTTGTCAGGTGTAAGAAAAATCGTGGGGCACAACCGATCCCAGAGAGCCCCCATGGATCAAGCGTCGAAATGGTACCTGTTTGACTGATGATTATTTACTATTATTATTTACTTTACGAAACTGCCACCAATGCGATCATTAATACAAGTTGACAGGGGCGTCGCTATAGGGGGTGTGGGGGTGTGACACCCCCCCCACCAATCGCCGTTTTTGTCGGCAAAATCGTGTTGCTGTCGGCAAAATCGTGATGCTGTCGGCCAAAAAGGAAATGGCAAAATGTTGTTGCTGTCGGCAAAAAGTCAGGCCCCTTATGGTCGAGTGCATCAGCATCGTGCATAATAGTAATTGAATGGCGCCCTCATCGTCCAACAAATCCACCCCCCCCCCGCTTTTCAAAATTGTTTTTAAATCCGTCATGACCTGTCGGCAAATCTTGGATGACAACCCCCCCCCTTCCCATTCAAAATGGTCTAGCGACGGCCCTGTAAGTTTATATTTGTCGAAGGTCGATTTTTTCAATCAAGCCATGGTATTGATTGGTCGTCACTTGGGCTTTGTGCATGGAAACAGTCCAAACATAATGAAGATATCTTAATAAAGCATTTCTTGCTCCAAGCAGGAAGCAGTTACCTATGAGGAAAGAATTACTTCCCAAAATACTGCGTCTGGGGAGTGTAAAGATTCCGGTCTGCCACATTGGGCCGAAGGATGGGGAATTCTTTGGAATGATCTCGTCGTTGATGCAGACGTACTTGGAAGAGGGAACTTTGGGGAAGTGCGAGCAGGCGCTGTGCGAATAGGAGGAAAGATAACTAGATCAGCGATCAAGACACTTAAAGGTATACGTTTACCACTGATGATATACTGGTGAGATTGGCAAGGTGCTTTCAAATAGGGTCAAGTTGAAGCCATTTTGTGCATCGTAATTCAGAATTCTTTATTCCGGACCGTTAACCCTGTCCGTTAACTTAGATCTTATCCATGTGGTGTCATATCGCTTTGATTTGTTAATGCGTCTGTTCATACTCTTGCTTGAAACTTCGTCTAGGATTGCTCTTCCAACTCTTTTAACATGGTTGAAATTAAAATCACAATAAATAATGTGGCCCAAAGGATTCATTCACAAAAAAAGACGTTAGCTGGACGTTGTCATTTTGGACTAATGACGTTCAACTTTGTTGAGTTACATTTTCAATCATTTCTCTGTTCATTTCTTTCAGGCCATGCATCTCAGAGTGACAGGGATGATTTCATGGATGAATTCCGGACAATGACAGTAATCGGCTATCATCCAAACATCGTATGGCTATTGGGAGCCTGTCAAAATGACGGTATGTATTTTTCTTGATTTTCATTTTTGTTTTTAAACTCAAAGGTATGGTTGTCAGGATGCCATTAACATTTACAGAACGTTTCGTGATGTTTTAAATGTTCTTGTCATGAAAGATGTTCTGTATGTTGCCTTGGAGTATCTTCCCCATGGTGACCTTCGCAGCTACCTGCGGACGGCTCGCTTACAGTCAGACTCAGATGAGGATGCCTTGTCTTCGGACCAGCCGGTAAAGTTTGCTCTGGATGTTGCCAAGGGAATGGAACACCTTACCAAATTAGGGGTACGCTAGAAGCTTCAAACATTCGGCGTAGTGTGCCTATTTTGTTTATTTCTATTCACTCATTTTAAAGAAGGTCGGCCTGACAACTATTTTTCGTAACCATTGAAAGCAAAATCGTTCGGAAATATTTAACGGGCCGATCCAGGGTGTGTGAGGGCGAAGAGGAAAACTAAGCTTGTCCCATTCCAAAAAACGTTTAGAACAATAGCATAAATGTCATATGCAACTAGAAATCATGTGGTAAGGGGTGTTAACTTAAGAACGTACCTGCCTTCAATACGCAAATCTCTACAGTCTTAACACCCAAAGCGTCCCCCTCCCCTTGTCATCATAATTTGCTAATTTATCTACAGACTAAACAGCCAAGACATTTTTCAGTGATAAAGAGGTACATGTACAGGTTATCAATCGATATTGAAGGCCGTTGTTTATCCATTTCGTAGGTCATCCATCGAGATTTAGCTGCGAGAAACATCCTGCTTGGAGAGGGACTGGTTGCCAAGGTTTCTGACTTCGGACTGTCCCGAGGGGAAGACATATACGTACAGACATCACGGGTATACTTTTAGTTCAGTTTGTTTGCAATAAGAGAAGTAGATAATTCAGAGAGGAAAAAACACAGAATGCACGAACTGTCTGTGATGGAATTACTGAAGACTTAATGTCGAACTCTAAACGGTTTGGCGATACTGGACAGTTTGTTGTAACTTGGTACACGTTGGTTTTCTTCCCTTTTGAGCAGAGACGTGTGCCCATCCGCTGGCTTGCCATTGAATCAGTAAGAGACCAAATGTACAGCAGTCAGAGTGATGTGTAAGTCATCAGTTATTGATTTGGACCACATTTTGACAATTCTTGTATTTCAAGAGAAAAGTAGTTTGCTGACTGCATAAATATTTTCCTCCGGAAAATATAGGTTTTTCCGGCCAATTTCGCAAGTTGTGAAGAAGGATTATTCGTTTTCGCGTGAAATTGAATGAACGTCTCCACTGTTGTTTTAATTCGACGAGAGTTCATTGTATTTCAGGGTGTCTTCATTCAGTTTTGAGAATCAGATTGCAAATTACGTAACTTATGCAGCCATTTCCGCGAGCATAACGATTCCATTCCCGCTCAGGAATTCGATTCCAAATGCACATAAACGAAACGTTTTGCGCATATATCTAATTGATTGAACTGAAACGGAATCGAATGCTCTTGTTGCGAAAAAGAAACCAGTATTCAGACTGATTCTCCAAAGCTTGGCGAAATGAAATGCACATTATATCCAATCAAACGAAATTGGCCGGGAAAACCTATAATATATCTTGATTAAAAAAAGTCTTTACTTGGAAATTATCAATTTGGCATGATAATGCATGTTCATGGTGAAAATTATTGAGAAAATTTATTATCTGTTCGATATTTACGAAGGTCCTTTGTGAGCAGTTTGTATTGATTGGGATGCCTTTATGATGTCAAGATGCAAGCCCTCACAAAAAAATATAATTCTAAAAGAAAATACATGTCAGCGTTCATTTAAAGCAACTTCTACATGCTAAATGCAAGCCCCTCCCTGGACACCCTACCTCCCCTGTTAAACATAACGTTTTGCCTGACTATATTTGTTATGTTCGGCGATTGCCGAGTGACGATCTGCTAATACTGTTCTCTCATGGTTGTATTTTACTTTAACACAGGTGGTCGTTTGGAATCCTGTTATGGGAATTGGCAACTCTGGGTAAGGATAATTTTCGTGATCTGCCTTGTGTTTGTAATACAAAATCCTACTCTCGCTGAGTTGAGCAACCTGTACTGCCCCTAAATATTTACGTTTTAATAACATCATAACGCTTACATGTATCCGTTTTGTTTTCTGTCAAGGAGGAACCCCCTACCCTTCCGTGCACACCGAGTCGTTAGCCGCAAAGGTACTGCAAGGATACCGCATGCAGAAACCGGCCAACTGTAATGACAAAGTGTAAGTTACACAAAATGTATATAACGACCTGATCGCAGCTATACACTTATACAATAAAATGTTTAAGTATTCCATTTTTAAAAATATTCCGTGAATGGAATCATGCAAATTTGTTGGCCATTTTTTTGCCAAAACAAGGTTAATACAAAATATCAGAGCCGGGACAGAATCCGCCCCCTAGTTTTCTGTTACATACTATTTGATGCATTTATGGTCGAACGAAGATCAGGAGGCCTACAAACAGTATGGAAAACCATTATGTTTTAATTAAGTTTTGATTACGTGCGAATACTTGAAGGTGGATCCAAACAGCGGAATATGTTTTCACTAACCTGGTTTTTATCTTGTCGTCACTAGTTATGCCCTGATGCGTGAGTGCTGGGACGATGATCCGAACAGCAGACCGACCTTCACTGACCTAGTTAACATCCTCAGTGACATGGCCGAAAATCAAATCAAACACGTGAGTAATGTTGAACTTGAGGAAAAAAATAGAAAGGCATTTAAGTAGTGAAACTTGATCTGGTTGTGCTGAAACAGGAACAGAATGTCAATTTCGTTAAATTTGAGGGCAATCATACTTACAAAACCTGTTGTTTAATTATATATTTGCAGACCTACATAGTGGTTGATCGAACTCGCTTCGGAGACTTGAGCATCATTCAACCAGAGTTTGATGACAATTGAATGCTATCTTCATTTTAAGGTTTTGGATTTATGACTCAATGATTCTATCATCAAGGAAATTGTGTATAAATGGCATGGAGCTCAAAAAAGTGATCGTTCATTGCGTAAACATTTCACCAAGGAGACCACACTTAAAATAGACGGGCACGCGTAAAGCAATATTTTCAGTTGCCCTATAGGACAAAATCAACCACATAATCTAAAAGAGAAAGATAAACACTATTTGCAACCAACGTAAAATCTTATCAGACTTGAAATGTTTCGGCATGTAGTCGTCATAATCAACTAAAGTAATAACATCGGTTACTCCTGTGTATTCCTGTGACCAAATTAATTCCTTGCTTTGTTACATTCCTTACTTTGCTCATATTTGTTTATTGCAAATCAAGATCTTGTTTGTATTATTGTCTTTTCCTGCAAAAGGTTTCGGTATCGATTTTTTTTGTGGGGTGTTGTTTGTTTTTTGTTTGTCTGTTTGTTTGTTTGGGTTTTTGATGGGTTGGGGTTTGTTTGTTTGTTTGTTTTGTTTTGTTTTGGGGTTGGGGCTAGTTTTGATTAACCCACTGAACTGTAAATAGTTGTATCATATAGTTGTATCAGTTGTATCATAACTGTAAATAGGTGTTTGTAGCAAGCTGTTTCAAACGATTATAAGCTCGACATTCTTTAAAACTGGATAAGGTATTCGTTAAAATTTCACAATATACTGCGCATATTGCCGGAATTAATGTACCACTATGTTAAAACTTAGTTAATGGACAGGACGTTGTTTACTCACAGTAAGTATAATGTTTATAGCAGGTGAACCGATTTTCTTCTATACGTGTATATAATTGGGGTGAATTACAAATACGTATGGAAAACTGCGTGAAGGACATTAAACGCCGGCTGACATACTAATATAAAAGTAAGTTTGGTGCCTTATTATGCAGTTGTATATCAAGTTAAAGTAGGTAAGCTAATGGTAAATTAAATAGGGATCATTGACCTTCCAGGTGTAGTTTCTGAACTTGCATACAGTAAGTATAGAGTTAGTCATTATCGCTTTAGAGGTAATCATTTAATGCATTTACAAATGTGAATATTGTTACATTCCGTAAATATTTTAACACGTTTACATACGCAGATTGGCAGAAGTTAGTTTGTAGTTATTCTTAAAAACTTAACTTAAAGGGACGAAGTTGTATGTAATAAGGTAATGGTTAATAAATTATAGAAAAAAAAGGGGAAAGGTTTCTACGTCTGTTCTTTTCTACAGGGTCTAATGGATATTTTTGACCATTTATTTTTCTATTTCTTTTTCACAATAATATAGGTTTTCCTGGCCAATTTGAACAAAAATCCATTCAAGTTAATACCCGGCTCATTCAATTTCGCTTGAAAATAAATGCTCAGGTACA
>JAULKO010341362.1:0-11258 GCA_032356045.1 Mediaster aequalis | reverse complement strand
AGAGAGCGAGAGAGACTCAAAAGAAGAAGAAAAAAGAGGGAGGGACAAAATTAATAGTCACGCCCCCCCCCCTTTGGAAAATCCTGGATCCGCCACTGATGCCAAACATTGGCATTCAGGGACTCGTACGTCGGCGAAACCATCCTCGTTAATTATGTAGAAATGTGGAAACTGTAGGCTTTATTGTCAGGTCATACCTTGACAATTAAAAGTGAATGCCAAAAACTTACCTTTAACCACAATATTGGTTTTGTTGGATTCGTGTCCCTGATATGCAGCGTTGTAATTCCCGGAATCGCTCTCATGTAGGCTGTGAAAATCTAATTTCCACACGGTTGATGCATGTGCTACACGCACGCGGGAATTGCAGTGAAGCGGTTCGCCATCTTTAAAGATGTTTAGTTCCGCATCGTCATGCGCTACCTCATACTGCAACTGACACTTCTGATCTTCGAATTTTGTTATGGAACACTCTGGCTGCTTCAAAAACTCTGGTTTTCCTATCGGATATAAAGTATTTGAATCAAATTTCATGCAAATATAATTTTCAGACATAAAAATGTATCTTTACTACCGGCTCACAGTGATGCAAATAATGTTAAATGTGATTCGTAGAGTTCTGCAACATTTCATCCTATTCAGCATTGAAAGGAATCAAATGGAGGTAGAAACGGAAAACTTAAATCTTCGTACTTTTAAACTTGCTCGATAAACAAACAAAAAATGAAATTACTTTGTACTTCAATCTTGATTGACTTTGAAAGTAAGTTGGGACTGCACGCAGCATAATATTCTCCTGCATCTTCAGTTTGCAAACTTGTGAATTCCACCTTCCACTCTCCCTCTGGATTTTGAGTTACGCGTGTATGACCGTTGTCACCGATCAGCTGCTTTTTGTAAAACTCCAGCTCCAATGTGCGATCCGATAATTCATATTCTAAAAAGCAATTGTCGTTCTCGTATTTTATGATGATATCGCCTTCGGGCTGCTTAACGAAACTGGTAGGATCTATATCAAATAAATCAAATTGAAAACAATGTTTGTGCGTAATCACGTTTGTCTCTCACGGGGTGCTGATATTCATGACTATAATTAAAAGTACCGCATTACGTAAAGCGTAGCTTGGTTTTTGTGCGGGGAAACTATTTTAAGCAAAATTACGTATTATCGAGAAGGTTAGAAATAAAACTCCGCCGAACACCACTTTAGTTCTGCACAAAGTTATTTCCTCCCATGTGATGTTGTCTTGGGAAATTGTATCATTAGCTACAAACTAAGCTACAAAAGCGCTGATTTTATTTTCAGTGCCCGTTGAAGTATACTATAATAAATGGACACACTGCGAATCTTGTCAGCATCAACACTTTTTCCATACTGCTTTGAGAGAAAAAAGAAGACCCCGCCCCGCCACTTTTCAAAATATTTCCCACCTGGAAAATTTCGGGACTTCAAAATTTCTGACTATAAGCACCCGATCTGCGTCCCCCCTTTTCCAAGTCTGGGGCCGCCATAGGCCGCGCCTCTTTGTTGTTCAAATTATTTTCAAGGCAGACAATTCTTCAAAGCAGCTGTTTTGGGCGGTTTTAAGAAAACAACATTTGATCGCGCCCCCCCCCCAACTCAAACAAATGCTGGGTGGGTCACTAGCGTACAAAGGGATGTAAGTGAATTCTAAAATGTTTGCCTGAAATTTCAGGTATAAAGGAAAAGTATACATATATGTTGCCAATTTGAAAAGCCTGAAATCAGGCAATTGCTTGAGGACTTACACCCCTGTTTACAGTGCTAACATTATTTATCAAAAAGTTTTGATAATTACTCGACGAAGTAACAGCGAGAGTAGCTTGCAGGTCGACGCTGGTGTCCTTGCCCTTCACTCTGTATATCCCTGCATCGCTGATTGCGACGTGTTTAATTGTGTATGTCTTTGTGTTTGTTTCCGAGTCAATAATGAAACGGGAGCTAATCGGTTGGTCATTCTTATACCATAAGAAGTTAGACCCAGGAGACACTGAGCCTAACGCCAACCGATATTCCTTTCCTTCTTGCAGTGATTTAACTTCTGGAGTCAATTCGGGATCTCCTGAAAGAGAGTAAAAGTAAAGTATTATTTTTTTGCTATGGTATTTGCATAATGAAGACACCTGTTCTGTATGGGCGGTCATATTATTGTTGTTTTTGTCATTTGAGTGTTACTTTGGTTTTATTTTTTTCTGAGCTATGGCATAATTACTGTAGTCAAAAAATGAATAAGCGGGAAGAAAAGGTGTCGTCATTTTCATGAGTTTGTGTGATATCAGTTACCAAGTGTGTATATATGAACCTGTTATAACCAAAATTAAACTAATCTTAATTAAGATATGCAAAACATAGTATTCAGTTTAAGAGTCATTTTGTTTCGTGTGCCGATAAGACCAACTTTTAGAGCGACAAGAATCACTGGACTGTCTGCAAATTACAATAAAGCCGAAACCGTAACTTGGATACTTCCACTGATTCACTTACAGATGAAATCACTTTGCTCTGTTAGTAATTTGTCTAGTATCTAATTTTAATAACTTTGACCAATCTGTATCCCCCGGAGCAAGAGCAAATGGCAATGCAGTATTTGAATTGATTTTGTAAAGAGGACAAACTTCTTGATAATATTGCGTTTGTCAACAAACTGCAACTCGTTAAAAACGCACCTAATCCTCTGCTGTTCGGGTTTGTCCGTTGCGGTTTGGTCTTCTTGCGCCTCGATGAAGGGGGCATGGTGATCAGTTTTTTAAAGCCTTGTAACCAGTGTTTCTCCTGAAACTAATTCAGTAAATCTCCCTGTAAAACAAATAATGTTTTAATCGAAGTAAAAACAAGGTTTGGAAAATAGTTAAATAGTTATAAACCTATAGAGTTAAGGCGCTTGTTTTGTAAAAAAAAGGCGAGCAGCTCAGGATCCGGATGTTTGTAAATTAATTATTAAACATACAAGTATTTTTCAATACAGATTTTACACTTCTACTTTTCTCACACTGACATTGCCTGTATGACGAACGCAACAGCCACATAAATAAAACTCGCTGCTGAAGTAAAACTGGCCAAAGGACACCGATGCCAATGTTGAACAAAAATTTCGTCAAAAGTTTGCAAGTTCTGGTCATGCTCCGAGATATGGTGTTCTATAACGTATGGTGTTCTAAAGCAGACAGGCAAACGTCGTACTTCAACTTTCAAACGTCGTACTTCACTTTTCAAGCGTCGTACTTCAACTTTCAAGCGTCAAAATACAAAATAGCAATTGACAAAATTATATTTGTTTTTCGGGGTGAAATTCGAAAACAGCACGGGCAGTACGTCTTTAATTAAGAAAAATGGCCAACCAACCAACATTTCCGGTGAGCTGAGGTGTATTTCTTGGATCGTTCTCACATTTCCGGGCCACCAACATATTTTGCTGGCTGGCTGTATGAATTTGGAACATGGATAGGTAGGTGCGATGGCGTTGAGATGAGTTGGTGATGGAAAGTAAAATAAATGCTAACCTTTCGCAGTTTCTTCTACTTGATGAGTGTGTCTTGGTCTAGTATAGGCACCGCTAAAGTCCGCGCAGAACTTTCCACAAACAGTCAACTCACTGTCTTCCTCCTTGGGAAAAAACGTATTTTGGAAGGTGTGAGTGTGGCTGTGTGGTCCCAGCACAGAAGCCTCTAACTTCGGAGAAAGGAATTTTAAAGACAGTTCCTGAATCGATGGCCAAGTGCGTAAAACACGGTCCTACTGCATCCTTTAATATTAGTTTTATGAGCTTTGACATCGAGACTTTTTAGAACACGCACAAACTTTGATCAATACTTCAGACCGAGTTTTTCTTTCATAATCTTCATCGAACTTTAGCCTTGTCAACAAATCACGGCAATTCAAACATTGCGCAGTCATAGGCATGACTGCGCAATGTTTGAATTGCCGTGATTTGTTAAAAAATTGTGGTACTGACGTACTAAGGTTATTATCGCCTCCAAGTTAGAACATGTTTTGACATGTTCCATGTTTTGTCAAGTTCCATAACTATGACTCAGTGCATGCTTTGTGATGCTTCGTGCTCCATTGTTTGTTTCCCCTGCACTGATAGATATTTATCCTCTCTTGGTTTATGCTTAAGGCAAAATAATTTAAAGAATTTACAAAAAACATGTTCGGCGCCATGCCTTTTTGAAAAAAGGAAGGAGGATGCCCTCTTTTTTAGATCCTGCGAAGCCGTATTTTTCAAGATGGATGCCTCTTTTTTTCAAGATGGCTTCCATCCTAATACGCCCAATACGCCTTTCTTATTATGTATGCATACATCACGGATCCGATCTGAATACGAGGCCACAAACGTCTCTGTGAAACGCTGATGGAGTTTTTGAACTTCGAAAACGACTCCCTCTTGATATTAGCTTTCGCAAGGCAACAAAAGAAAGGGGAGGGGAATTCGAAGAACTACTTAAAGTTAGTATTGGACGAGATTAGAGGGTCACACAACTATCTATGGTGAAAAGGATATGATTTCCACCAGACGATATATAGGCGTGTGTCCACACACGTTCATTCTAACTTTCGTTTCCATTAACTTTTTTTTCTGTTGGAAAGTTGATCATGACTTTTGGGGGTGTCAAATTTTAAATTTTTACTTAAAAGTAGCCATATTATGCTCTTTTATTTTAAAAAAGGAAAAAATGAATATTGCCAATTAAAAATGAACTTGTGAGGTGTGGTATTTCACAGAACTTGAAAACTGACGTATGAACTAGCAGCTTCAATATCAAATACCCTTAACATAATGCCTTTTATTTGTGTGTTTCGTCATTTTCCGGCATCACGGAACATGTCGAGACTCTTTTCGTGCTTCAGACTTTGTCAGGTTTCATGTGCAAATATGCAATATGCCGACACCAGATGAAGTGGAACGATAATAAGGGGCATCCCTTATTTTTTTTTCCTGTTTGAAGTGGAGTTGGTCGGTCGAAAATCTTTTTTTTAAGTATTGCATGTCGCCGTTGTATAAATGGCTGTTATAACAGGTGTTCATTGTATTCTATAGTGCTGCTCAGAATCAAGACATGCCAATTGTGCACTTTGTGGTAAAGGCATTGAATTTGACATGCGAAGTCGAAACATTCCAAACATAATTTGTAGAAGGGTGGACCCACCTTGACTCGTGCCTACTTTTGGGGCGGCGGGTTTGATTTGATTTTTTTAAAGGGGTGCACGAGAGCCCATATCAGAAGAACAGACGTAAAAACATACACTTTTCTTACTTTGGTGTGCTTGGGAATAAGACCAGAATGTTCAGATGCAGACAAACGATGTTTTTGCCGTTTGTGGGCGTGGCAGACATTTGCAAAGGGACGGTATTTGAGTGGTTAAGGCTCGTTGTGAATCTTCTACATTTGATCTATGTATCATGCTGTGTGTATCTCCTTCCTACTTACCCTATCGCCTCGCCCCATACCACCCAACCCCCGTTTTCGGAATATTTTTGTTTGGGGGGGGGGCACTTTTTGGGGCTGATTTCCGAAAAAAAAGGTCTTGATCACCCCCAACTTTTGGGCAAGGGTTTACGTATCTGTTAGCCACGCAATCATAATGTAGAACAGTTGTAAGACTGCGTAAACGCAGCTCGCATACGATTACACTTGCCATACGTCATTGGTCATAAAGAATTGTAGGCCTATAACTCCATTATATTTAGAAACCGTTTAAAGGTGAACAATATTCAAAGATGGTCTGAAATAATTCATAAACCTTGAAGCAATTTGGTTAAGCTTAATTTAAACACACTTATCTTTCTTTTATTTCGTGGATTTTGTTTTGAAAAGAACATTCCGTTTGACGTCACTGGAGGTAAACTGGTTCCCGGTCTTTCTATCATTTTGGGGGGTTGGGGATGGAAAAACTAAACTGCAAGAAGCTCTATTGTTTGCTTGCTCAGATTCAGGTGCCACGTTATTTTCATTGCGGGCGTCAACAACTCACAGCAGGCTAAAACAAAGCTGTAAACACCCCCACGTGACAGGCTCTCGGCCAATAGGAATAATGATAATGTTCATGTTTTGACATGTTCCATGTTTTGTCAAGTTCCATAACTATGACTCAGTGCATGCTTTGTGATGCTTCGTGCTCCATTGTTTGTTTCCCCTGCACTGATAGATATTTATCCTCTCTTGGTTTATGCTTAAGGCAAAATAATTTAAAGAATTTACAAAAAACATGTTCGGCGCCATGCCTTTTTGAAAAAAGGAAGGAGGATGCCCTCTTTTTTAGATCCTGCGAAGCCGTATTTTTCAAGATGGATGCCTCTTTTTTTCAAGATGGCTTCCATCCTAATACGCCCAATACGCCTTTCTTATTATGTATGCATACATCACGGATCCGATCTGAATACGAGGCCACAAACGTCTCTGTGAAACGCTGATGGAGTTTTTGAACTTCGAAAACGACTCCCTCTTGATATTAGCTTTCGCAAGGCAACAAAAGAAAGGGGAGGGGAATTCGAAGAACTACTTAAAGTTAGTATTGGACGAGATTAGAGGGTCACACAACTATCTATGGTGAAAAGGATATGATTTCCACCAGACGATATATAGGCGTGTGTCCACACACGTTCATTCTAACTTTCGTTTCCATTAACTTTTTTTTCTGTTGGAAAGTTGATCATGACTTTTGGGGGTGTCAAATTTTAAATTTTTACTTAAAAGTAGCCATATTATGCTCTTTTATTTTAAAAAAGGAAAAAATGAATATTGCCAATTAAAAATGAACTTGTGAGGTGTGGTATTTCACAGAACTTGAAAACTGACGTATGAACTAGCAGCTTCAATATCAAATACCCTTAACATAATGCCTTTTATTTGTGTGTTTCGTCATTTTCCGGCATCACGGAACATGTCGAGACTCTTTTCGTGCTTCAGACTTTGTCAGGTTTCATGTGCAAATATGCAATATGCCGACACCAGATGAAGTGGAACGATAATAAGGGGCATCCCTTATTTTTTTTTCCTGTTTGAAGTGGAGTTGGTCGGTCGAAAATCTTTTTTTTAAGTATTGCATGTCGCCGTTGTATAAATGGCTGTTATAACAGGTGTTCATTGTATTCTATAGTGCTGCTCAGAATCAAGACATGCCAATTGTGCACTTTGTGGTAAAGGCATTGAATTTGACATGCGAAGTCGAAACATTCCAAACATAATTTGTAGAAGGGTGGACCCACCTTGACTCGTGCCTACTTTTGGGGCGGCGGGTTTGATTTGATTTTTTTAAAGGGGTGCACGAGAGCCCATATCAGAAGAACAGACGTAAAAACATACACTTTTCTTACTTTGGTGTGCTTGGGAATAAGACCAGAATGTTCAGATGCAGACAAACGATGTTTTTGCCGTTTGTGGGCGTGGCAGACATTTGCAAAGGGACGGTATTTGAGTGGTTAAGGCTCGTTGTGAATCTTCTACATTTGATCTATGTATCATGCTGTGTGTATCTCCTTCCTACTTACCCTATCGCCTCGCCCCATACCACCCAACCCCCGTTTTCGGAATATTTTTGTTTGGGGGGGGGGCACTTTTTGGGGCTGATTTCCGAAAAAAAAGGTCTTGATCACCCCCAACTTTTGGGCAAGGGTTTACGTATCTGTTAGCCACGCAATCATAATGTAGAACAGTTGTAAGACTGCGTAAACGCAGCTCGCATACGATTACACTTGCCATACGTCATTGGTCATAAAGAATTGTAGGCCTATAACTCCATTATATTTAGAAACCGTTTAAAGGTGAACAATATTCAAAGATGGTCTGAAATAATTCATAAACCTTGAAGCAATTTGGTTAAGCTTAATTTAAACACACTTATCTTTCTTTTATTTCGTGGATTTTGTTTTGAAAAGAACATTCCGTTTGACGTCACTGGAGGTAAACTGGTTCCCGGTCTTTCTATCATTTTGGGGGGTTGGGGATGGAAAAACTAAACTGCAAGAAGCTCTATTGTTTGCTTGCTCAGATTCAGGTGCCACGTTATTTTCATTGCGGGCGTCAACAACTCACAGCAGGCTAAAACAAAGCTGTAAACACCCCCACGTGACAGACTCTCGGCCAATAGGAATAATGATAATGACACGGATTTATGAATACAAAATGTAATTCAGTCCCAGAAATGATTACATTAAAACCGACAATTTAGAAAAAAATCTACAATCTAATATACAAGAAAGGTACTGAGAGTGCAACTGTGAAATTTCGAACTTAATGAGTGCTCCATTTTTGGAGAAAACTGCAACAATGTTCCATTTTCCCCATGAATTTAGAGGTCGCAGTATATTTACTATCATCTTATAATCATCCACTTTCGTAAGACAGCATGTTATGTCCTAGTTCACTTTCTAAAAAATGTTCTGATCGAGGTTAATTAACAGCAGGATTTTATGATATTTTCACCGAATCTCCAAACGCATGCGTACACTCATAAGGGGCACAAATCCACCGATCATGGCTTTCAAGGCGCTACATTAGTACCCCGGTTCATAAGGCCTATCAAACATTTCTGAAACAAGTTAAGCGTACTGGACTAATCAAACCCACACTGGCCTCACAGGTACCCATTTACTTCTGGGTGGAGAAAGGCAATTTATGACAAAGTATCTTGCTCAAGGACATAAGCAGCATGCCTCCATGCCTGGGCTCGAACCCAGATTTTGAGTTAAATGCACCAGACCGCTGGGTCATGGCACTCCTCCGGATTGTTGTTTAATTTTAAAGAAGAAAAAATCGATGTCATCGATTCAAAATACAAGTACTAGTCGGCGTATAATCAGGTTATTTTTGAGTATCGCTTATCGTGATGAGACATGTGCGGACTTGTCTAGAGTTTCAAAACGCTGATTCAATGCATGCTTTGTCATGTATTGTTCTCAACCGTTTCTTTGTTTCTTTGTTTGTTTGTTTGTTTTCCTTATTATGCCTTTTTGACAGATTTACCAACACGGATTCAATATTGACTTTTCTCATAACATGAAATTGATCTATGAACTTGCTACTTTAAGATTAAAATACCCGTTTCTGATAAACTGTGCCTTAAATTGTATATATGACATGTGTGGACTTGTCTTGAGTTCCAGATTTGTTTATATACTGACTTTGCTAGATCTTAAGTGATTTCTGAACTCTATGAACTTGGGCGTATTGGTGCAAGGTCTATGCAATTGTTACACTGGAATATCATGGAATCTCCCTGAATAAATAAATAGATAAATAAAACTTGTTAGACACTTGCCGTTTATCGGACCACATCTGGTTTCAAAGGATATAAAGACACAGACAAGCATAGTAATAAGTACTTAGTGATTTCAAAACCCTATTGGTAAAGGAAACTATTAATAACCTCATAACGTCATGCTTGCCCTGTTGAACTAAGCCCTTTTATTAGAGTTGTTAGTCCTATTTACATGCCAAATCCCAGCCAAACATTTTTTTCTCCTTGTTTTCCGACGAAACTTTATTTATTTTGACCTGCTAAATTAATAAACCTCCTTTTGAAAGTTTTAGTTTACTGTAATGAAAGTAAGTCCCCTCTTTCCTCCAGGATTTGCTCGGGTTTTTGCATTTGACTCGCAGAGCGCAAGTTTGAAGGGGATACTTAAACTAGACACATTTCCTCTTCACTTTAATATATCACTCAGTTTTACATCCTGATGAATATGGACATTATATGGATGAGAACTTTGACAGTCCTATTGATTTACACCGTGTAAGTTGTGGTTAAAGGCATGTAACTAAAAAGTAGCTCTGGTGAACTGTGACTCATTTTGTTGGGTTGGGTCACAATTACGGAGCTTAAAGCGACCATCCATGTTTCGACGTTTCCGAGATAAATTATAATTGGATGACAGATTTTTGATTGTTTTCCTAAAATGGGTGCATTAGTCCGACGGCCCATTATTCCGACACCCCATAATTCTTACGGCTCACTAATCCGACGGTTCGTTACTCCGACACAATTTTGTTTTACCCATTTGTATTTGTCCGACGGCCCATTAGTCCGACGGCCCGTAAGTCCGACATTATAACCAGCCCCGATGCTTTAGAATTGTACTTTTACCTTTTTTATGTAAATAACGGGGGAAATGTTGCGGGGGCACGCTGCCACTAGGTCCTCAGATCAGGTTAAAAGAAGGTGCCGGTGGGTATTGAGGGCGCTTGCCTTCCCGCTTCAAATCGGTAAAAAAAGAGAAAAAATTAAGTCCATGGATTTGCACTCGAAGCCAACCTGAACCAATACAATTAAAATTACGTCGGACAAATGAGCTGTCAGACAAAAAAGTGCAATAACCGTTATTCCGACGGCCCAATAGTCCGACGGCCTATTCGTCCGATTTTCGGACGTATGGGCCGTCGGACTAATGGGCCGTCGGAATATCGATACGACCCCGTTTAATTTTAAAGAAGATAAAATCGATGTCATCGATTCGAAATACAAGTACTAGTCGGCGTATAATCAGGTTATTTTTGTGTATCGCTTATCGTGATGAGACATGTGCGGACTTGTCTAGAGTTTCAAAACGCTGATTCAATGCATGCTTTGTCATGTACTGTTCTCAACCGTTTGTTTGTTTGTTTTCTTATTATGCCTTTTTGACAGATTTATCAAAACGGATTCAATATTAACTTTTCTCGTGACATCAAATTGATCTATGAACTTGCAACTTTAAGATTAAAATACCGTGTTTTGAGTTCCAGACTTGTTTATATACTGACTTTGCTAGATCTTCAGTAATTTCTGAACTCTGTGAACTTGGGCGTTTAAGTGCAAGGTCTATGCAATTGTTACACTAGGCCTACATTGTAAATCCCCCTGAATAAATAAACAGATAAATACATAAAACTTGTCAGACACTTGCCGTTCATCGGACCACCTCTGGTGTGAAAAGGTATAAAGATACAGAGAAGCATAATACCAAGTACTTAGTGATTTCAAAACCCTATTGGTAAAGGAAACTTTTAATAACCTCATAATGCCATGCTTGCCCTGTTCGTCATTATTAGAGTTGTTAGCCCTAGATAGTTTACAAACCAAATCTCAGCCCAACATGTTTCTCCTTGTTTTTCGACGAAGCTTTATTTATTTTGACCTGTTAAATTAATCAACCTCGTTTTGAAAGTTTCAGTTTAGTGTGTTGAAAATAAGTCCCCTTTTCCTCCAGGATTTGCTGGGGTTTTGGCCGGAGATTATGCATTCGTCTCGCAGAGCGCAA
>JAULKO010341254.1:0-12414 GCA_032356045.1 Mediaster aequalis | reverse complement strand
CAGACGCAGCTTGATCCTGAAAAGGCAGTCGCCGACTGATCTGTGTCGTCGCAAAGTCGACCTGAGGGCAGCTTAAAATGTTCGGCCATTACATGTACACAGTTTACCGACCTCCCAAATGCTTATAGCCCGGGGTAAACCCGGAATATCCCCCCTCCAAATCCCGCAGCAACTTTGATGGAACGGAGAAGGAAATGGAAGCAATTCCCCCTTCTCGGACCCCTCACTAGCGACGGTGTGGTACCCCAAAAAAAACTGGCACTGAAATGTCAAAAGCAAATTCATTATTTTCATCTCTCATTATCAAGTGGATGGGTTTTTTTCAAAATAGCCATTTGAAGGAGATATGATCGTCAGTAAAGCGATATCGCGATAGAAATGTGTTTAAGTTCTGTGACAAAATTGCCCAAAACACCGACTAATATCAGCATGCCGTTTCCTGATTTGGGCATCAATTCAGGACGTGCGGTTTGCTAAGCTGAATTATCTCAGTTTTGACGAAGAAATGGTTCTTGGGATTTTATTTGAAATTCGCAATTTACTTGAAGTGCCCTTTTTTGACACGGCATGTTTTTTCTTTATATCGTCGCAACCATAATCATCATTTGGCAGGGTTTGTCTTTTGTTGGCTTTTCAAGTCACCAAATAAAACCGGCATCGACGTATCGTCCTCAAAACAAAAGGGGAAAGGTGTCAGAAATTGTCAATTTGTTTTCACAGGTTGAGCCTGCCAACTGGGGCTCAGATCAGACAGAGAGTGTCTTGTACACGGAAAATAACCCGGGCAATGGACCCGAGAACCACGGATCGATCAAGACGGCCTGGGGAGGTAACGATGACGTTAAATGCCTGTATCACAAACCTTTCAGTGTATAAACTTTGGGACGGAAGAAACAAGGGCACAATTGTGGGACATACACTGGTTATTTCAACTATTTTGTGGGGACCGAAAACACTGTGGGGACAGAGAGATGTCCCCACAACTCGGTCCCGATTTCCCTAACAAAAGAAAACTTCCCCATAACGCGGTCCCGGCCTGGGCAATGTAGCCTACACTGTAGTTGAAGTAGAAAATTGCAGCTTTTGAAAATATATCATGAACACGTTCAGTTTTAGCTGCCGATTTTCATTGTTCTTTTTGAAAGATATAAGAGCACAATGTGGCTACTTTTCAGTCAAAATTAAAACTCCTGGCTGAAAACCAATTACATATATCTGCAATGTAGCCCCAAATTTGGCCCCAAATAAGACATGCATATGCAAAACCACGAGTAACTTTAGAACAGAAAAATATTTATGAAAAACGACAGTTACAAATGAACATGTTTTATGGTGGTCTGTTCACAAAGCAATATTTGAGGCATAGCTTAACGACCGAAAAAAATTAATCTCTTTTAAAATGTAACTGTTTTTAAGATGGGCAGAAGATTTAAAAACAGAGAGAATCAGGCAGACGAATGTTTTGAATAATGGACGCTATAATTATTAATAAAGAGCTTATAAACATTGAAGGGTATTAAAGTTCCGCCCTTTTCGAGACCATCGATAAAACAATGATTCCCTCTTCCTGTTTTATTTTGGGGGCGATGCAGAGGTAAACCCATCAGCGCAGGCCAAGATCATTGCGGAGCTGCGAGCCCTCGGGATCGTTAGCTTCAATGAATCGGCATCCGGCGCCATCTCTTTCTCGGTGGGAGACCAGACGGGGGATGGGGCAGCTCTGCCCCCACGCCGGACCCCGGCTCGACTCGCTAGACTGGATCGCGTTCCCTCCATGCCGGACTCCAAAAAAGCTGAAGTGCTGGAGAAAAAGATGAAGGCTGCCGAAGCAAGAAGGAAGGTAGGAAGGGGAAAGCAAAATAGCCAGGTAAATAGAAAAAGAAGATAGGCATCACAAGCCAACAAAGGATCAACGGGAGGAACAGGGAAAACAACCCATCGGGAAGAGAAACAAACAGACCTACTAATTTAAGGATTTTGTTTGCATCATGACAGTTGCTCAAGAACATCATTATTTTTAACACGCTAAGAGGTTTTTGGAATAGTCATTTCAGATTATTATCGCAGATTTATTATTTCAGATTGATGACGAAACCTAACATTTTCGAAAAACACATTTCCCCCCAAAAAGATTAATGGGTTTCACAAACTATCAGCTGTACATGTCATACAGCTTCACACAAATCCAAATCAATATCAATGTATTTACATGCCCCCTTTCAAATTGCACAGAAAAAGCAGGAAGCCCTGAAAGAGCGTCTACGTGCCCACTCACGCCTAGGGCAGCATCACCACGAGGTGGCAGCCGCTGCTGAGCGTGACTTGAAGCAAAAGGCCGCCGTGAAAATCGCCGCGAAGCAGGCTGCCTTCCAAGCACGGGTGGACAGGCATAATGAAGCTCGTCTGGAGCGGGCACGGGCCAAATCATGGGCCGCGGAACACGCCAGGGAGTTCGTGAAGGAGGCCGATGAACTAGTCAGGTTCGAAGCTGCCGAGACTATCGCTACAAAGCAGGAGCGATTTGAAAATCACATGCAACAGCAGGTGTCTGAACGCATGGATCGCATCAGAGTCAAGACTCGTATGGGAGAACACGCTAAGGAGGTAAAAGATGTTGATGGGTTACTTACTGGAATGAGGGTATACGGTAGAGGGTTGGGAAGTTAAGTTGTGGAGATATCGGTGGTGGTGATGATGGTGATTATGACAATGACCGTATATAGGGACGATAGTGACGATGAAGACGACGATGATGATAGTGGTGACAGTGAACACGATGACAACGATATATGACTATGACAGCAACGCTGAGACGATGATTGAGATGATGTTAACATTTTAAGTCACTCGTCTTGTCTTAACGGCCTCTCACTCATTTCAGGTTGCCGAGGAGATTGCAAAGGAATCTCAAGAGAAAGCTGCCGAGACCGTTGCCAAGAAACAGAAGGTCGCCAAATCCAACACGGAACGACATGAGCGCTTCCGCACTCAAAGGTATATGTACCGATTGCTATTGTCAATTCCAACACAGATAGATTAAGGGGCAGGAATTCCTGGAATATGTAACTTCGATGAATCATAAAACCGGTCCTAATGATAATCACTGTCTGCATCTTCCAGGGTGTTGCTGAATGACCGGCACCGTGAGAACATTCGCCGGGCCCTGGCCCGTCGCCTTGCCGAGGAAGAGCAAGAGTGCGACATGGATTATGAGATCGAGACCGCCCAGGATAGCGGAGACGAGGACGATGACTTCTTCGAGCCCGAGCTGAAATGGCTCATGTAGAGAAACCACCGTAGGCTGAGTATCTGATCCGAAAATAGGGTGGAGGTTGAAAAGAAATTCAGGATTATTCGCGTCATGTTGTCCACAGCCACCTCTTGGACAAATATTTGTTGATGGAAAAAGTTCTGAAATCAATTTCGTCCCGAATTGAATTGGCACACAGTACAGAAGTACAAAGGATGTGTATGGGCATTTTCCTCATATTGATTTCTGGGTAGCTCCCGTTGCTTGGAAATATTTAGTGGAACATGCCTTCAACATTTTTGATCATTGACATGCACGATGCACGTCGTTGGAGACATCATCTGTGAGATCGGCTTCAACTGGAATTGCATTCCATTCGGGTATCTCATACCCGTCCGAAATTGTATTAATCGTGGATTGGGCATTGCAAAACGAAAGATACGAGATTGAACATTAAGGTCTGGAGGCTCATTTATAAAACAAAAACAAAAGCAAATTAAGAAATTAACAAACAAACAAACACACCAACAGACACCCCGACAAACAAACAAACAAACAAACACGCAAACACACAAACAAACAAACAAACAAACAAACAAACAAACAAACAAACAAACAAACTAACTACCAGTAGATTATAATTCATGATAAACACGTGCATGTTATTTGAAGATAATCGCATCTTGTGTACATCGACATATTTGGCGGGCGTTCTCAGGCAGACTAGTCAGGACCGACCACGGATCGATCGGCCCCGGGCCACCCGTCGTTTGAGCCCGCTTAGATTCCCGGGCCAGCTCTGGCCTGATCGAAGCACTGACAAGTGGGATTTGAATGGTGAACAATTGCATTGCGTAATCGTGCAGTCTATAATTTATAGCTTCACATTAATTAAACAAAACAACATTGGATGGCGGGAGTGTTTAATTATGAGAAATGTTGGCATAAGTATAGACGATACCCTTCAGATTATAGGCATAAGGGATATTATAGGCATATATAGGGATATCGGCAACAAGGTTCTTTTGGGTCAACATTTGCGTCATAATAATAATAATACACCGATCAGAAGAAAATTTCTTTTTCTTCTGTCCACTTGCAAGATAGAAGAAAAAAATAACTCACATTACTTGGAGCCAGTTTAATAGTGGATATTTCAACTAAGTATTTCTTAAGTCTATTCTCGTCAATGCATTTCGGTCGAAGCGTCCGCGCTATTGAGTTTTGTCATTCGAATTTGATTTCATCTTTCTTTTCCACAATCATGTCCAAAATGGGTTTAATCTTCAGTGTCTCCTAGCTGGTTTCAAATCTTCAAAAATATTCCCTTTGAAAAAAAGATAGGGCCTTTGTATCTCGAAGAGAGAGGACTGACGTTCGTATCCTGGTCTAAATTTGAAACTGAACTTCCTTGAAAAATCTGTCCGTGTGCACAGTTAGATCTGTAGCCTGTGTTCTAATTGCCGGCGTCCTACAATAAGGAGGTTACGGTCAAACGTTCTGCCTACATTTTTAGCTATAGCTCCATAACTATGGAGTTACCTCGTTATAAAAAAAAAATCATCATCATCATGATCTAGTCCATTCAAGATACAAGTTAGTCGAGGCTGTGTGGTTCAAGCAATGGTTCTCCTTTGGGGTGGTGAAGAATTCTTATTACGAAAAAGATTCGATAGGCTATTATTTAAAAATAATGTAATCCTGTTGCTTGGGTGTCTCGATCTTTCCTCTTTTGCTTAGTATAACTGTAGCAACTAGTGTGTTTAATTACCTCGAGCAGTTCTGCTAAACTACTAAATTTCCAATCAACTAAGCAGCTAACCAATTGACCAGCTAACCAGCTAACCAGTTAACCAGAAAACTTCAGCAAACCAGCAAACCTGCTAACCTGCTATCCAGCTAACTCCCCAACCTGCTAACCAGCTAACCAGCTAACCAGCTAACCAGCTAACCACTGAGCTAACCAGCTGACCTGCTAACCAGCCAACCTGCTAACATGCTAAACAGCTAACTAGCAAACCAGCTAATATGCATGCTAACCTACTAACATCTAACCAGCTAAACTGCTAATCTGCTAACCTGCTAACCTGCTAAACAGCTAACCAGCGAACCAGCAAACTTGCTAACCTGCTATCCAGCTAATTAGATAACCTGCTAACCAGCTAACAAGCTAAACTGCTAACGTGCTAACCTGCTAACCAGCTAACGTCTAACCTGCTAACTAGCTGACCAGCTAAACAGCTAACCTGCAAACCAGCTAACTAGCTAACCAGTTAACCAGCTAACCAGCTAACCAGCTAACCTGCTAACCTGCTTACCTGCTAACCAGTTAAACAGCTAACCTGCTAAACAGCTAACCTGCGAATCAGCTAACCTGCGAATCAGCTAACATGCGAATCAGCTAACCTGCGAACCAGCTAACCAGCTAACCAGCAAACCAGCAAACCAGCAAACCAGCAAAGCTGCTAACTTGCTAACCTGCTATCCAGCTAACTTGGTAACCTGCTAACTAGGTATCTAGCTAACCTGCTGACAAGCTGACCTGCTAACCAGCAAACCTGCTAACCAGCTAACCTGCTAACTTGTTAACCAGCTGACCAGCTAAACAGCTAACCTGCTAACCAGCAAACTAAATTGCTAACCTGCTAACCAGCTAACCTGCTAACAGCTAACAGCTAACCAGCTAACCTGCTAACCAGCCAACCTGCTAACTTGCTAACCTGCTAATTAGCTAACCTGCTAACTAGCTAACAAGCTAAACTGCTAACGTGCTGACATGCTAACCTGCTAACCAGCTAACCAGCGAACCAGCTAACCTGCTCACTTGCTAACCTGCTAATTAGCTAACCTGCTAACTAGCTAACAAGCTAAACTGCTAACGTGCTGACATGCTAACCTGCTAACCAGCTAACCAGCTAAACAGCTAACCAGCAAACCAGCTAACCTGCTAACTTGCTAACCTGCTAATTAGCTAACCTGCTAACTAGCTAACAAGCTAAACTGCTAACGTGCTGACATGCTAACCTGCTAACCAGCTAACCAGCTAAACAGCTGACCAGCGAACCAGCAAACCTGCTAATCTGCTATCCAGCTAACTAGCTAATCTGCTAACCAGCTAACCAGCTGATCTGCTAACCAGCTAAACAGCTAACCTGCTAACCAGCTAACCTGTTGACGTGCTAACCTGCTAACCAACTGACCAGTTAAACAGCTAACCTGCAAACCAGTTACCTAGCTAACCAGCTAACTTGCTAACCTGTTAACCAGCTAACCCCCTAACCAGCTAACCAGCTAACAAGCTAAACTGCTAATGTGCTAACCTGCTAACCTGCTAAACGGCTAAACAGCTAACCAGCGAACCAGCAAACCTGCTAATCTGCTATCCAGCTAACTAGCTAATCTGCTAACCAGCTAACAAGCTGATCTGCTAACCAGCTGATTTGCTAACCAGCTAATCTGCTTACCTGGTAACCAGCTGACCAGCTAAACAGCTAAACAGCTAAACAGCTAACCTGCGAATCAGCTAACCTGCGAACCAGCTGACTTGCTAACCCGCTCAAAAGCTAAACAGCTAACCAGGAAACCAGCAAATCTGATAATCTGCTATCCAGCTAACTAGCTAATCTGCTAACCAGCTAACTAGCTAACAGGCTTACCGGCCGACGTGCTAACCAGCTGACCTGCTAACCAGCTGACCAGCAAAACAGCTAAGGCTAACCAGCTAAGGCTAACCAGCTGACCTGCTAATCATCAAATCTGCGAACCAGCCTAATCTGCAAACGTGCTAACCAGCTAATTGGCATACTTGCCAACCTGCTAATCTGCTAACTTACTAACCAGCTTATCTTTTAGTCCGCTAAAACAACTTACCTGCCAAACAGCTAATCAGCTAATACAGTATCAGTATTATTTCATTTAAACATAGTACAGCTGGCCCATAACAAACAAGCTTAAGCCAGCTCAGTTCTGTCACACATTTAGACCGCCTGTTGAGTTCCTATAGTCTGTTTTTCATTTTCCCGACCTTTTAATGGAGTCATTTGTCAAATCTCAAGTTGTTCTGTTAAAGTATCTGAATCCGTCTCGAACGTCAACATTACTTTTTGTGAGTATGGTCTACAGTGATTGTCAACGTAACAATAGTCAAGCCCCAGATGAAGTCTTAAGTCCCCGTTGCTGTCAACTTAATTTCAAACTAATAGTCTAGTCCTTTGGTCATGTCGAACCATAGAGGATTCCTTACTCCATGGTCGGACAAGATCGTTTTGTTTTGTGAAGGACAACATCGTTGTTTTGTAGCTTGCTGTATGAAGGCAAGGGCTCAAGGTCGATGACCTCTTAAAGGAGGGTTTTGTGACTTTGACAATGAGTACGCAGGCTTAGAAATAACAAGCAGCTCCAATACTGCAGAGGGTCGAGTTGTTCATCGACGGTCAGTTTCAAATTTTGGACCAGAATATAAACAACAGTCCTGTTTCTTCAAATCTCTATCAATCTTTATACGCGCCTTGATACCTAGAAGCGAAAATGTTTTTCAAAGTGGCATTTACGTAGTTTCATCACTTCACTTTCAAAACTGTGTGCTTTCTTTATTTTTCTTTGGTCAAAGAATTACAGAATTATCAAACGTAAATTTGATAAATACTTATAAAATATCTCTCAAGTGTTTTTGGCCATACGCGTAAGGTTTAAAAAAGAGTTCAAATGTCGAGTCTGTTACAAAATCTTCCGAAAACAAGTCTTTATTACGAGGAAATGTGGAGTAAAATCTGTAAAATTACTTCGAGCACATTTCATAAGAGTTTCCAGTAACAACAAAATAATGCTCGTTTTCGAACTGCAAAATTAGCCCAGATTTAGACAAACCTCAACAGCATGGAAAGTTAATCGGCCTTTGGGGAAACAAGCACTTTCAAATTCACTTCGTCACAAAAGTTTGATTTCCATTTTTGTCTTCCAAGTAAATATTTTTCGAACTTCAAAATTTGCTCAGATTTAGACAAAACTCAATAGCAGGGACAGATCATGGGCCTCTGCTGAAAAAAAAATCACTTTTAAAATTCACGTCACAAAGTTGGATTTCCAATTTGTACCGGTATCTTCCAAGTAAATTTGTTTGTGAGTACTCATGTCAGATGTCGTTTACAATACAACATTTTCTACAATAAGAAGAAGAAGAAGAAGAAAAACTTCTTCACAAAGTCTGAAATTGTCTCAGCGTTTTGTATCAGCATTTCTCATGAATAATCACTCCTGTCAAAATGTTTATTGTATAACAAAGGACATGCACGTTACCATGGCGAGTGAGAAGCCTTAACGAAAATGAGTAATAAGTCTCACTGAAAAACTGGTTTGCTGGCAGAAGTGACTACTGTACACTGTATTGTGTTTAGCGCACACAGAAAATACCATAGAGAGGGCAAAACAAGGGCGATTTTTTGGTATACGGAAAAACTTTTAAAACTTAGTTAAAAGTCATAACATTGAACAAACAAAAAAAGGCTGCGTTAATATTGTGTAATTCCTACATCAATGTGGATTTCGTTTATTCGCAAGATTATTATAAAACGGGTCATTTGCTTGGGGTTTACCGTATTCACAAAATAACGACAAATCCTTTCGCTCATTGTAAAAATGGAAGCTTACGTATTTGAAACAGACTTTAATAAACGATACTGAAGAAATGTAGTGAAAATTAAAATTTGAAAAATGTTACAAATTATGTGTATTTATAACAAATTTTGTACAAATTACAGTATATCGAACCACAATTAACACGAAACAACAAATTGAAGAAAGAAAAGACAAAGACGCAACTTCCACCCCGGTGTCGATCATTGGCTGCTGCCAAGACTAAACTCTTGAATCATTGCCTTTGATATCATGTTCAAATATCAGTATATATGTTCAGGTTTGAATTAAGTAAAGCATCACTTAGCAACAATGGAAATTGTAAATAAAACACAAAAACTATAGAGTATGCGTTCCGAATGTTTATTTTGTGTTGTTGCGTATCAGTTACATCATCAAGCTGGGCGTGCCTAGCCCTATACAGTATATAGCTGAGATGGGAATATTGGGGGGGGGGGATCTGAACGGTCTAAACTTAAGAGCAGATTGCAGTCCAATTGGCAGCACTATAAAAATTTAATAAACAAATGAATGGCATTAATTCCCTTCCCAAATCCCAAAGGAATTATTTCGATAGTGGAGGGAGATGTTTGGGCGCTACATTTTTTTTTCATCGCTGGATGTAATCTTTGTGGGTGCACGTTCGCAAATAGGCCCAAAATGGACTCCGCGACCTGATCACATTTTTGTATGCCCTCAAAATATTTTTTTCTAAAGAACGTTTTGAGAGCTATGCAGTATGAGAGATTGTAAAGATACAGTGTACCACTTCAGTCCCGGATCCGGGATTGTGAGCTTCTAATTCTGAACATTTGGGATGAATCGGCATCGAGAATCAGCCCTATTTGGCGATGGAGTGAAGGGATATTTTTCAAGATGGAGGCTCAGCAGGCTGGGCTAAAACACTACTTTTAGGGGTGGTCTTCTTTGGAGGAAAATATCACCCAAAAGTCATCAGATGACCCCACATAAATTGAACAGAAATTGAAAGACAATTGGTCAAGCTTTATTTTAGTGTGTAGTTTAGTCACCTTGGGGAGTTGTGAGTATTTTTCCAAATTTCTTGAAGTTGGGGCATTTATCGCTTGCGTCTAGGGGAGTTTATTTGAGAAGGTGCACCCTTGTTGATCAGGCAAAATGTACCACTGTGATTAATTTTGAGTTGCCCGATGGGCATTGTCACTTGTCCACGCTGCAACGCCCCCCCCCCATCGTTACCCCGATATTGTCTAAATTTCAACTGCCCTAGCGGAGGCTGCCCTATCCTAGCGGACTGTTATGAGGGCGTTACGATTTCAGAAAGGACCATGAAAGGGACGTAACGAAGGGGTGGGGGGGGGGGGGGGTTGACGACATACGTTATATAAAAAAAAATCACATTCATAATTATAGGGTAAACAGGAGCCACAATTTGCAACATTTGAAAGTCCCAATAATTTCGTTGGTAAGCTTTTTTCCCTTCATTATTTATGTCGCGGCCACAGTGCACACATCACGCAACCAGACCATGACTATGAATGTTAGTTTGCGGTCGGACTGTAGAGGGCGCAATTAATAGTACTTTTTTGGCGTTTGCCAGGCACTTTGCCATCAATTCGTCAGGTAGTTTGCCATCAATAATATTCACATGCTTAAAAATAAAAACAATTGCATGTATATATTTGTTTTTCAGAGAAGAGTGTGAATCCACTGCAAATCCAGAAAGCAAAAGAATTAGATTATCAAGAGTCTTATGTTTTTCTACCCCCCCCCCCCCAACAAACGAAATCTTTCAAAGTAAAAAGGAAACAAACAAACAGCAAAAAAAAAGAAGAAGAAGAAAACAAAACAAAACACTCTGCTCTGGCGAGTATTGAACAGCTGTCAATTCTGCTAATCCATGAATATGATGCCTATGTCTTGATTTTTCTTTTCGCTTGATATTTTAATTTATAGAGAGATTGTCTTTTGTTGGGTGCCACGCCCATTAAATACGACGAGGATGAACACTTATCCGTGCTTCGAACAAATTCAAAGAAGTAGACCCTTGTTTTTTTTTTTTTGGGGGGGGGTTATAAATTACTGTATCCAAAAGAACAACTCTTTTTCTTCACCTTCCCCAGAGTCTCTGTTTTTTTGTTTTTGGGGGGTTTTTGTTTTGTTTTGTTTTGTTAGATTTTTTTTTTTGGGGGGGGGGGCAGGGGCACACAAAAAGGTGATTACAATTGACCTAAAGTCATTTTCCTTTCTGGTTTGTTTGATGTCGTTAAAAAGTCGCATCCTCATTGAGTCATCCTTACATTGACCCTTCCCAGGTTGTATTGTAAAGTTGGAGCGTGGACTTATGACTTCTGACTAGCGCCCTCCTGTATTGATATTACTGATAAAATGGGACTGGAGACTGCCAGGACAAGATGGTTCAGTTGCAACTTTGGTAGAGCGCCGGCATTTCCAAAGGTCGGAGGTTCAATTCCCACTCCTGTCGGATTTTTTTAGTTTACTTTGAAAATCGATTAAAAGTTATTTGGTCAGTTTCTCATAAGAAAGTAACAATATACAAACATGAATTGTCCAAGTATCCCAACATAATTAGGCCTAAAACAATATCAGTGAGCAGTGCTAGTTACCCCCCACATCCAGTTAAGAAGAAATTTAGCTTGATCAATATTGACACAGGTGATACATTCCGATTATTGTAAATAAACAGCTCCTGGCCCATCCTGGCCACAAAGCAGTCTAGTTCCCAATGCAAAATGTTTCCTTCACGAATTAGCAACGATTAATTATAGATTGGTTACCAGTCTAAGGTCACATGGTCACACAGAAAGTGGGTTGTGCTCTAGCTGAAGCATACTTCGCCGTTCGGTAGTAGAGTGTGTGAGTTTACGTTAGATTTCTCCTCCTATTCACACATTCTGTGAATTTTTTTTTGCCGGAGAGTGGAATCAGAGGAGAAGGGTTTTCATCACTCTGGCTTAGGAATAGGATACAGGTAAGAATTGCCATTTGGAGCTATTATTATTAATGGAATGAAATCGTCTTTTTCTTAACTAAATCAGTGTTAATATTTGTCACAGTTTGTTTAATGTCACACGCGAAGGTAGTCAGTATTAAAGCGACGACAGACTCGGACAGTGGAATGACATTGTTTGATATTATCACCAGGTGGGAGGGGGGAGGTCAGGGCGGAGATTTTTTTGGACAATTTTATCCGTCTGCCCGTAAAACATTAAATAAAAAAAACACCATAAAATGCAGTCATAAAGCACAGGGTGTTTTTGTTTAATTGTTTTTGTTTTGTTTGCGAGGGGGGGGCGGGGGCGGGGGCGGGGGCGGGGGCGGGGGGTAGTGCGAGTATCAAAAATACATTACACTCACTGTGAACAAGTAACAATGGATTCAGTGCCAAGTAACAATGGACTTTCATTGTTGGTCATGTTGGTGTACCGTATTTCTTTTATTTGATGTTCATAGTGTCAAAATACACATAATTTCTGACTCATTTTTCTCAGACTTTACTCACATAAATCTTGAACTAACAGGTTGTGCCATGT
>JAULKO010341253.1:0-26838 GCA_032356045.1 Mediaster aequalis | reverse complement strand
CCTGCTTTTACTGAGCAAGACATTTTTGTGCTAAGCACATTTTTGTGCTTAGCAACCCTATGAAATTGGGCCCAGATCTTACTCTTTTGTAGCCAATTCACTAAGCTGTAAAATGTCATTTTATATTGTTGCCGTTCCTTTTAGGAATTTCTATCAAAAAAACATTCTTTTGCAAATCTTATCCTGACGACCCAAAACCTGATTCACGTTTCCATTCACATATATTTCAATAATTTTAAATTCTGCCCTGATAAGTAATACCAAGCGTTTTCCGTCACTTCATCAGGGAACACGACGTCCAGGAAAAAAAACAGAGATCAAAATAATAAAATTTCTCTGAAAACCTTTCTCCAAAAACAATCAATGCTCCCCTCCGTGCGTGTGTTGGACTTCACCCGAATAAATATTTGAAACTGATTTTTCACCAAAAAAATATCCTCTATTTAAACTGAACTCTCGTTACGTAATACACTTGCCGATTGCTAAATCGGCGCCTTCTACTTTACTCGAATAGCTAAGACAATTATTCCCGCCTTACTGTGAAGCGCGGGAAATATTTATTCTTTGAAAAGTAAAGGTCTACACACGCCTTTACGTGCTGTTGATAAACTGAGCTCCTTGAGAATTGGTTATTGTAAAGCAAGGGCATGGCGGGGACACGATTTACATTACCATGACGTGTGACGTTTGCGATAATGACTTCCGATAAAGAAGCATCTTTACTATAGCCGCCATGTTCACTTGACACGTGCCAAGGCAACATTCTACCGCGCTCGTAGCAAATAATGCACCTCTTATAATGCCAGGATCATCAGCCGGAAACCGTTTGCTATCCGCCGGCCGCCATTTATTTGAGTTTTCTGAGTATATGTCCGCGGGTTGGACCCTCGACCGAAGTGCACTGTAGACGCCATTTTTTAATCAGCGCCTGGCATGTACGAATTATTACCGATGTTCTCAAATTTCTCTACGTATCAGGTCTTTATGAAAACACCTTTACGAAGTGTTGGTTAAGAAAGTGTTTTGACAGATGTGATGAGTGTTGACACAAAGTCTGTCTTTCCATTGGTGACGAAGAGCTATTTAATTTTTGTATGGAACCAATGTTGTTGTAATAAATGCATTGCAAATATCCTTGAGTTGCATTGGGAAAGAAACGAATGAAATGAAAACAAGAAGACAACTTGTAGAGAAAAATATTTGTCCAGGAATTGTGAAGCGGTTCTAAGGAAAATAGTGCCAATCAAATCACGACGGATATTTTCTTGGATTAAAATTCTTGTACACTGTAAGACAATCGATAGGACAGTTTCATAAAGATTGATCCATTCACTCAAGCTTTTTCGTAATGTATAAAAAACGAACAGATCTAAATTACAAATTATTTCCTTCTCGTCAGATATTTGAAATCATGTAACTGCAGATAGGCTTATCGAAGCACTTCTTGCATTTCAAAAAAAAATCTTTGTAATGAATGCGGAAGAATATATTTTCAATCCAAACAACACCAACTGTCAGACAATTTCCTCAAATCTAAAGTCGTTTTTTATTTGTTAAAGTGCTTCGGGTATCCACCTGATTATGAAACATAAAAATGTAAGTTTTGTATTCATTAAAACATTCAATTCAAAGATTTGTATTCATTCAATTGATCGCTGCAGTCCACGGCTCGGCTTGCTGAATTCATTCCGACGGTTTACAAGCATTCACAGACCGGCCACAGGCCGAGTCGTGCCTGCCCGTTAAAAGCCAAAGTTAACGGTAAACGGGGAGGCTTGAGGTTAAACTGACAATGAATTGTGCATGAATACCCGCTGTAGATTGAATCAGTTTAATGGCGTCGCTTGTCTTTTAGATACTTTCCCTCCTTCTGTGAACAGTACATGATTTCTCAATTAAGCTGCACTGACATGAGATGCTGACCAATGAATTCGTTCAATTGTCAGTGTTGGAATTGGTGAAATGACGGGTCAAACTGATTGTTTTTAAATTTGTAAGCAAACAGGATAACGCAATGCCACTCTAATTAGTACAACAGGATTTTGTTTCGCACGCCCTGAAAAAAAAATCGTATGCCAATTATTCTTCTATGAAACGTTGTTCGCAGTTGTGAAGAATGCCCCAAAATAACGAAATTCATGGTTAATTCACAGCAGCAGCGTGCATAAAGACCACCAATATTGTCACCAGCATGTATAAAAACCATAAATATTTTGTAGCACTTTGAATAACAAATTCAGTCTATTTGTGATACCTGGGGGAAATAGTGTTTTTTCTTCTGTCGCCAATACCGGGATAGCTTATCTCATGAGATCCTTATGCAGAATTTAAATCTGGCGGACGGTGTGAAAACATATAAAACTGTTTTTCTTCAACACAAACTGCCTCGTCTGTAGATCTGCAAATCAGTTGCCACCAGAGGTGAAAACGGGAGGTGTATACAAGCCTGGCTTATCGCCCGGAGCAAGGGCAGTCTCCACAGACTTAACCCGACAGCAAGTTGCCTTTTGACGTGTTGTGCAGGATTTGTACTGGACTGCAGGCTAGCCCACCGGGGGCCCATTAGTTTCATTCGTGAGCAATGACGTCATTATGCCCGCCAAAACGCAAAGTGAGAATCCAATCTCGTGCAGTGCAACTCAATCCTACAGGGCTCGCCGCCATCTCTTACTGCAAATTGACCGTGTGACACATCGCTGAAATTGAGTGCCCCTGGCTGGAGCGTCTTTGTTCCCGTCTGTATCTCGAGCCCGTATTCCCTGCAAGCTGATTGGTATCTTTTAAAAGGAATCTCTCACTGCGATCCTGATCCGAATCATTAAATGCAGCTGTAACCATGGATACTTTCCAGATCTTTGTCATTGCGATGCATTTTAAGCGACTTCCTGCGTATTCTTGCTTGATCGGTTCTCAAATGTTACCTGATCCCAAGCATGAAATTCCATTAAAAAAATAAATGGGATAAGACCAACGGTACAGTGCATACAAATGGTTGGGCATGTGCCTTACACAAAATGAATTAGTCAGTTTGCATCGCTGTACACTTCTGCACCTTTATTGACGACTGATGCCAGAGTCTATAGCTTCAGACAAAGTGGTGACACTGGCCTTGAATACTTTGCCCCAAATACGTTGGTGGGTTAAGGCGACACTGGAAGAGTCGACAGCATATTCCAACACCCTACTCACTTTGCATAACAATGGTTTTTCCTTCCTCCCCCTCCCAAAACATCTCAAAGATTCAATTGTTTTTGTTCACCATTCACGAATGTATTAGGCGAGAGCAAACTGAATGAGTTGGTGCGACCACTGCTGTAGCATCATGCTGTCTTGATGCAAGTCTATGTTTTCAAAGAGAGTCTAACTGCGCTTTTTACAGTTTGCGTCAACAGAGGGAGCCTCTCTTTGGCCCGATGCTGGCAAGCTGATCTGCGAAATAATGAAATTCATTCTTTACAATGTTTTCTAATATTTCCGCACATCTGTGCACAATGGATGATAAAATAATACAAGCATTCCTGTCAATCACGCCCACCACGTGGGGGTGCTCTAATCACGACCTTTATGCAAATTATGATAGTAACGACTTCAAGTAAATGGCTTGCATCGTCATGGAGGTACTCATTGTGGCAATTCGGTTTGATATCCCCCATTTTTCAACACTACCGTGCCTCGCAAGGTACCCCCGTTTTTACACCTCTGGCCGTAGCTTCAGCAAACACAGACCTCCTTATGAAAAGGTAGGTCTATTGGGATGCAGCCTGTTAACAGTTCCAGGAGCTTTCTGTCTGCGACAATATTTGCCGTGAAGATTGAAGAAAGTATAAGTCAGACAAAAATAGCCGGCGTTCACGCATAGTCCATGAGTAAGCAATTAGAGTCGGAAGAATGTTTTGTTCAGCAAAGTCCGAACGTGCGTTGCAGCCCGATGTTGGTTCGAATTTTATGATTTTGAAAGTTTCAGGCGGTGTTACCTGGAGTGTTTGTTTGTGCAGCTGACAGCAAGAGTTCATCGCTGTACGTTGCACATGACTCATTTTGAAAATAATCGATCATTTGCAATGCGACAAGTATGAGAGGTTGAATGCACAGCCTTTTTCATATCCGGTGCCTGGATCTCTGGGTATTGAGGCCGAATGAATTTAAAACCACTATCCGAGGGTCGTTTGTATTCACATATAGATTGAGATTCAAGTTACATGTGTAAGGACGGTTCGAGTAGCTATACACCTCCTTGAAAGCAGAAAATTGTACTTGGTTCAATGTTGAAATCTTGTAATTTAAGCCAAGATACCAAGAACGGGAAAAAAACTCTCACCTTATCATGACATGTTCCTTCATGTAAAATATCAGATCCCGAACCAATGCTGTTGTGATGAAGATATTCTGCAGGACATTTCGTCTTCTTGACATTTTGTAATCCATTTTGTCGCCAGCCACGGATAACTTATGCAAGTCATCATTCTAGTTATTTGATGTTGTCCTAAGATAGAGCACTGAAAAATCTCGACAAATCAAATGGCACCTGTATCTAATAAAAAGAGAAACTAACTTCTTTCTCAGTGTTTGCTTTGGTGTTAATTTAGTTTGAACTTTGGTTGCATTGCGTTACGTCGCCAGGACAATCTCAGGTTGTGATAAATAATTAACGCCAAGAGATGGCGCTATTCATTCTGAAGGCACGCTCGACAATACTGTTAGTAGTGTTAATAAACATAAATGGTGTGACTTATCACTTAATAATATTGTTTTAGGAGCCGAAAACTTAGAGTTTATAGTCGGTCAAGACGAAAAGGACATAATCACATTGGTAAATGCAGAACGTCAGATTAAATGTCCAGGTTTTATTGTTTTCAATATTGGACTTTTCAAAACGAAAATTTGAAGAGAAGTGACACGAAATGTCCTTCTCCAGAGGGTCTCGCTCAGAATGTCCTTCCCGTTTGCGTCACATTGACGTCATTAGGAGAGTGAGGGGCTGTCTGTTCAGTTCAAGACAATTTATTTTTGGTCCTTCCATGGTTAGGCACTGCATGCATCGCCCGCTGCACGGGCATCGCCACAAGTGACTTCAGATAAGAGAAAGATCGTGGCCCGGATGAGTGGGTCCTCTTCAAACTGCTGCACTTCTAGCTAACCCCACTAAGTGGAGTACCGCGACATCGTGGTCTACTGCACTGGACTCAGGATCTGGGCGATACTACGGATTGTGGATTCGAGTCCAGTGGGGTCATGGTGCTTGTGTCCTTGAGCAAGACACTTTGTCATCAATTGCTAGGAGTAAATGGGTACCTGTGAGGCCAGTGGTGTGTCTGATTAGCTCAGTGCGCTTAACTTGCAGCCGGGGCTGCATACTCACCAGGGAGCTGATAAGGTTTCTGGAATGATTGATGGGCCTGATGAGCAGGGGTAATAATGCAGCGCCTTGAACAACATGATCATGATGTGCGCTTTATAAATGTACACATTATTACCAGTCTGTATGGGAGATACTGCAAGCTTTCTAAGCTGGACTCGATTGTCAGCTTTTGTGACATGTAGAAATCAACTTCTTCATTTTCAAATTGCTGGGCCGTTTGACACCAAACATTTGAAACTTAGGATAAGAGAAGAAAATTTACGGAAATTTACAAAGGTTTCCATATAAACTAGTCCTGTGAGATTCCACGTAAATGCTTTAGCTAGGATGTATAAATTGATACTGTGATGGTAAAAAATATTATACCATAACCTCGAAAGTTTCCTCCGGGAACCCCTTGGCCGAGAATGGCTACGGGCCTGCCGGATCCCCTCGTTTAGCAAGGTGCCTAAAATTTGTTTTTGTGCTAGGCCTCCTTGTTTAATATGTTATCACACCTTTTAGTGAGACAAACATATCCGCTCCGCGCTGTCGTATACTAACAAATATTTAGTAAATAGCACATCATAGTACAGTTTTGCCAGTTTTCTCGGTTAAGAACGTAATTAGTTCCCATTAACATTTCTTTAATACCGTCCAGAGATATTTAACACCGAAGAGAGGTAAGCCCGATCCTGCTCGATATGTTCCATTCTGCAATGCATGTCATAGTATGCAACTGATCAATGCGCGTACATTACTGCCGCGCACAAGCCAAACGCACTGCGTCCTTTTGACAGCCTGTTTTCGTTCCATGTTTCGTGCATGCAAGCGTACGCATGTTTCATGCAAATATTTCTGCCTACGGAGAGATCCGGCGCGGTGCGGTCAGCTCGGTCCATTATCGACGCCGATGTTTGACACCCGATATTTTTGGCTCGCCGTGCTTGTGTCTGGCGCCCTCTATTTATTAAGAAAAATATCAGCACTTGTCTAGAGTGGTAATCGCGTGAATGCAGCTGGAAAGCAGTATTAAAACATACAAAAATACGTCTAGACGCACCGCTAGAAAGCAAACACGTGATTACAGCAAGAGGTATTACGTGATCCAAAGGACGCGTGTCCACGCGATCGAGCGTGATAGGTTAATTAGCATATTTCACTAATTACTGCTACCCACGCCCAAACAAATACGGAATTCTGGGCAGTATGTGTACGTGTGTTTTTTAATTACATTATTTTTGGGTGTATTGATTTTTCAACGCTTGTGATGCTGTCTTTAGTTGTCAGTGCGTATTATGCACGATTCTTTAGAGACAGTATTGATATGCATAATGTCGTACATTATATACATCCAGAAATGATACTGGCAAAAAGATCAAATATTGGGCACACTTATTCCTAATACACGTTTTGTTATCTTTATCATAACAAATAAAACTTCCCACCAAGTTCATTTACTGCTATTTAATTGCGTGAAATATTAACAGATGAATATCTTATCACAGATTATAATACCACTTATACAGCTATGCTATTTCCTTTCCCAGTAAATAAGAAAATGAATGAATCGTGGTTGTCAGTTTCTTGACCCTACCAGAAAAAACGGAGAATGGAGCATTTACATTGTCCGAGTATTCATACGTTCGACGGAGTACGCATGCTCAACGAACGTCTGATATAATGTGTGCATGCAAATTTTTATGCGACCCCGCGCGTCAGCCAGTCGGAGCCGACTTTAGAAACTGTGACGTCATCCTGGGCAGAGATGTGACCAAAGCTGTTGATTGGTCGATAACTGACCCTGTTGCATTACTTAACATAGTGGCCTCCACCAAGGAACGATAGCAGACGCCCGCTGATTGGTCAAAATCTGGAGGTTAAGACGCGGATTGTCTTGCGTAATTAATCGCGGATTCTGCGCGAACGTCTTTTACATAGACTGGCAGTTACCGTGGCGCCAAATATAATCAGCATGCCTTGTATCGTGCCAGTTACGAACGAACGTAGTCGGTCTTTTGGAATCCCAAACCCCTTTCGATCTCTTACACATTTCATGAGGCGAGCCATCCATGCCGGTCTGTGCTAGGATTTGTTTCCCAGACTAGTATAATCCCAACATGTAGAGAAACGACACTCCTTGGCCTTGCTAGCCAATAGACTCTTCTCATGTGATGTCACCAGTCCATACTGGACCGCATAGTGTTGTGATGGTAATGAAGTGCTTTTTCAAATAAGCCAGTCATGCGTGCCGCGTGCGCGCACATGGTTTAACCTGCCCATACGATACATGTACTATGATCACTCAAAGGCGGTACACACGTGGTGGCGTTGTTTAATACACTTACTAATTAGCGCTATCTGGTCACGTGGCTGAAAAAGGTCTATAAATTATCAAACTCTTTAACAATGTACGGACCATGATGATGGCTTCCCTTTCATACCAAGCATACGGGTTGCTATTGTGCAGTGCAATCAAAGAAGTGTAAATCTTGAACGACTGAGTACTTTTAAAATTAAATTCAGGTGATTTATAAAAAGGAATCCATTGGCCTACTTATACCTACTTTGGCTTGTTTAATTCAGGGTGATAAACAAGGGAAAGAATTGCACACATAATCACCGCCCGGTGATCATTGCTCTGAATTTCTCTTTGCTTAGAGAAGTCATTGCTCAAAGACTTTGATCTCGAATTTACCTTCATTGTCCGCGCGTTTACATAGAGTTCAACCATGTAAACATACGATTACGCGGT
The DNA here is from genome assembly GCA_032356045.1 of Mediaster aequalis. Classification (NCBI taxonomy): domain Eukaryota; kingdom Metazoa; phylum Echinodermata; class Asteroidea; order Valvatida; family Goniasteridae; genus Mediaster; species Mediaster aequalis. The sequence continues at coordinate 18,745 of JAULKO010341253.1, read as the reverse complement.
TAAACAACAGTTTAATATGCTTGTCACGAATGTCAAATCACCATGACAACAAGTGACACATTCAGATCATTCTAGGAGAACGCATTACAAAGAACTTATTGCAAAGGAATGATATATACAAATATTATTTGTATAAAACTGATAATTAGATAACGCTGTAGTCGTGCACTGTCAGTTATTCATAAATACATGGAACAGTTTCACTTTTCCTAAACTGGTCAACTGTTTACATATTTGTTTAAGACCGCTGGGGATTGTTTGATACCAGCTGAGCAAAATCGTGGCTCCTGAACCTGAGTTGACGTCACATCGGGCTCGGCAGCCAACCAGTCCAACACCAGTTCTTTGACTATGCGCGAATCTGGGCACGTGACCACCGCCGACTCACCAAACACCGCAGGTCTTTGTGTGAGCCGTTAATCAAATAACCGCCATGTCTGCGGTGTCCAACGGGAACTTTTAAGCATTGTGTTCGGGTTCGTGTAGAGTCGAGTAGCCGGAGTTGCACTGTCATGTTCAATAACGTTTGGATTATTCTCTCTCTAGCTGCGTCCGCACGCGCGCGTCAGCCAGTGGAAGATATCGGATTACTTTATCAAGAGCAAGTTGGATCAATGACCATTGGTTAACCAGCGGTTGATTCGTGACGTACGTTGCGCCTGCGCACTCATATTAAGGTGCGAATGATCTCTAGTCGAACGGTGTCCAAACGTCACCACGAAACCTTAAGGTCCTGGCTCCCTGCTCTACGTTGTTATACTCGCGGCTATTGGTAACCAGCGATGCGACCAACCTCGGCAAAGTGGGTTGAAATAGTCGACTAGACTAGTGCAACCATCGTCGACTAGCCAAGATTGGGAGTAAGTTTGTCCAAATATCGTTAACTATAAGTCCTTGGGCGAACTTGATGAAGTTAATCGGTTTACTTCAAGGCGCCCTCTGTCGATCTGACACATTCCGAGGAAAGTGCGAATAAGCGAAGGGCAACGAAGCTAGTCTGCAAATAAAGGCCCTTCTGATGTCGTTTGTACGCCGATATACAACTGTCTCGCGACGCGAATGACACGGAACGTGGCCAAGCATGCAAGAGGAGATAATTCAGCAAAGAAGCGAGTTTTGAATAAAACTCCTCACGAATGATGTGGTTGTTCTCGCATGACACTTATTATTCTACCGAATTGTGTATAACGTTTCTCATAAATACACAACTGCAATGGCAGACAGAATACGTCGTCGGTTAGGAATATTGAGATTCTTGGACGTTGTTTGGGGTTTGTCTTGACTTTTGGTGGCTTTCCATCATTGTTAAAATACTCAGATGGTTTTGCTCCATTATGAAGCAATTCGAGCTTCAAATATACACTGGTGATTTTCACACGATGCGACAATATGAGGCATTCTTCTTATACGGCTGGTACTGCGTATAGGGATTTCATGTTGTCGAAGTAATTATCATGTGGTCGAAAACTGACGACTGCGGTAAATAAGGCAATGATGCTTCGTGACTTTCCCTTTAAATGCCTTTGACATGCAACTGTTATTAACGACTCGAATACCGTGTGTATATTTCCTTGTTTATTATTCATGTGCATTATCGCATTAACATATACGGTCGGTGCTCTGTGTTCAAGTGAAATGATAAGGTATTTCGTTGTAAGTGAAGCGAAATAATTGCAATCCAGACGGTGCAAGTTGTGACGAAACAAACAGCTATTTGACTCGCAAAAGTGAACACAAACCTCCTGATGATAACGCCATGGCATATCAGTGTAACGACATCGCAGGGATTGACATTTAAGAAAAATGCACGATGATGAAATATGACTCTACCCACGATTGATCGAATGCCACGATTTCCATAAAATTATACCAAGCAAGTGTGCTGATGAACGATAACAGTTCAATGCGGTTAAACACACTGCAGCATGGAGACATCCGTTTCTTCAAGGCACAAACGAATATTACTTTGACTTGTTCCATCACCGGCACGAAAGTCTCACCTGGGGCCGTCTCTCTTAGTTCACAAGAAGCTGGTACGGGTTTCAAATTGTCAAAACAGATTTGACCAGTGGTCAGAGATAAAGAGATCTATTCGCTGGAAAGTCACTTCTTTAATAACTTAAGTACTTTTCAATTTGTGGCCGGTGAAATTCAGAGCTATAAGCTTAAGGTGGTGCGGCTTGCCTGTAGAAATATGTAACCCCATCTCGTGACAAGTGGTGTCAATAATCGTGCGTGCACTCTGTAAAGATGTTGCGGTATTAATTCCTACGAGAAGCTGATGGAATGTTTGATGGTTTATCTCAATATAAGGTTCTGTTGGAAGCCTTGTGGTTCCATTTCAAACGATGACAGATTTTCGGAATAGTGTCCTCGAGCAACGTTGGCCAAATATTTTACGGTAGATTACATCGTTCAACGTATTATTAAAGATAATGTTCAAAGATCGCTTGTGAACTGCCTTCTTCTATTTCAACTGTAAATAAGATGTTATTGTATAAATGTTTTTTTTCTGAATGCTACCTTAAAAGCTAACGGTGTCTGTATAAAATAAAAATGTGTTGCTTCATCTTTACAGACATGCATTGACCGTCTATTTACAGACTTATTCACACAAAATCTCGCCAGAATCGTTCTTGAAACTAAATCTCGCGAACATCGTCTTAATTGTTTTTCAACATAAATGTGCTTTTCTTTGAAAATAACCGTAAACCAGGTGGTATGTTTTCGCTGTATGTTGGATACCAAATGAGGCTGTATAGATCTCAATTCAGACAATTCTTCTCCTGTACTTTGACAGTTGTAAATATATTCATCAGAGATAAGCTATGTCTAAGCTGATTGGTTGTGTGTCTGTGCCGGAGTCCTATTTTTTGATGCTATGATCTGAGTACTATAAGATCTGAGTATTAAAATAAGCATTCAACACCGGTTAATCTCGCCAGTCAAGATGGTGTCACTGGGTCTGATCGAATCCTCGGGGACGTGATGCACTTTCAGCTTTTCTGCAGGTACTTTCAAACACTTGATGGAAATGTTTTCAGTACTTTATTTCACGTCTAAAAAGTACAGGCTTTATGGAGATCGGGATCTGGTGTGCATTTTTTTTTTTGGGGGGGGGTGGGTTGCACAGAAGGTATTATATGATAAGATCAAAATGGTTGTAGGGAAGCATTGCACTATACTTCCGTCGTAACTGTCTCGTCGTATGCTCAGTGTGAAATATTACCAACAAAGTTTACACACCTGGCTTGTACTCTCAGAAACTTCACAGACCACACGTTCTGAAGCGCGCTACCGTTCCAGAAATGTCAGAACGTGTTTTTCATTAGGCGCATATGGTCTTTCATAATGCTGCGGCGTATTTTAAGGCCCACAATAGCATTGCATACATGGGGAATTTATGTAAGAGGACGTTCAATGGACAGGGCGCCATTGGTGTTACGGGCACCATGCGATGACGTCACTGGGACCATTAATTCTAATAAGAGCAGCCCGAAGTTTGGCTACTGTACGTCCTTTGTGTTATTCCTACACAATTCTTTTGAGACATTTATCAGCTGTCCAATATGCTATCATGACCTGTATTCTTATGCTTCAAAAACATCAAGGACTTCATCAACGAAACTTTTATAATCTCTAATTATATGGGCAAATATGATCCCGAAGACATTATGCTCATTTAGTTATCAATAGAAGAATATTCTGCTTGCAAATTATTAAAATTACATGTAGTTTATTTAGCTAAGTCAATAATGTCCATGTCATTCACATGTATTCTTTCCCTTGCCAGTGTAAAGGGAATGGAACGCCAGCTTAACTTTCTTTGTCTGCTTTATCATTTACAATCGTAGAAATGTAATACTTTGAAATATAACTACTAAGAGAGAATTTGCGTACACACCATGTAAAGTAACTAACTCCAAAAAAAGAGAGAAGTGTGGTTCTTGCAAGAACCAGAGGTATAACTCGACGTTTCGGGCAGTATGCTGTGACCGTCATCAGGAGAATGCCTAAACTCTGGAAGGGAAATCCTGAAATAGACGAGAGATGGATCCAGAGCAGGTCGATGAAGTGTGAAAGACGCAACAAGCTAGTGGGTAGTGAAGTGTGCAACTGCTAGGATGTCTACTGAAGTGTGTCAGTGTGGCCAACAGAAATACTATGTATAAAGATGACAACGTTTTGACAAGCAAAGTTTCTATCAGCCGAAAGCTGTCCTTTTCTGGTCATACGCGGAACACAGCTGAGTTAATAAATGACTGTGCTGTGCTTCGACCAACGATAACGGCTACATGTTTGTCATTCTAAGCTACTATCAAATCATTGCATCTGCTGGAGCGCTGTGGGAAATTCCCAAGTGTGTTATTCCAGCCAAGTGAAGCTAACTGATGTGAATGTCTGCTAATTCGTCATAAATACTGTATTCAAGCGTTCTTGTGAGCTTAACACGTGGATACGTCGACATGATTAAGAAGCATGTAACTAATCTCGGACATGTCATCAGGGTTAATGACTGTTCTGATAATATTCGGAGTAGAATGACCATAAGGTTGGCTTTCTGGCAAAACGTTTGAATAGGTAAACTGGATTGTTTTTCTAAGGAAACAAACTATTTTGTTAATTTGTATTGTGTGTTGGGAGAGCTTTTAAATCAAACCTTTGAAAGAGTGAATTTGTGAAATTTCTGTGACACTGGGTGAATTCAGTTTTGTAACTATTTTTATGTGCAATTAAATTATCTGCTCTTGATGTTTAACATTAATTGATTTTATTTTAAATTTTCTGACAACATAATATGGGACCCGGAATCAGAGTGTATTGGATGTTTGTATTCGGTATTGTGATACTGGGTTTTTGTCATTTGTAGTATTGTCAATGTGCAATTTCACTGTTTGTGATGTTTTATATTAATGTTTATTTTATGGGACCCATTGGAAATAAGAATTAATTGGCTTTTGGGGCTATCCCAGATGAAATCAACTGTTTTCTGTTTTTACTGTGTCATTGTTCTTTGCAGTGTATTTTCTGACGAATTGTTTTCTGAATAAACTAAACTAAACTAAACTAATCTCCTTAGGTTAAATTATGGAAACAGCCAAAGTGTTTCACTCAAAGTTTCTCTACCAAAAGAGACCCTGGTTGACTTGTAGGCGATGCAGTTCCAGATTTTGTCTTTAAATATGAGAGACACTACGCCACTTACAGCCTGCTGTTTCTCAAAATTTGCTTTTCTAATAATGTAGCCAGGACGTTAATATTGACATTGCATTGTAATTAATGTTTAGTTCGTGAACCTGCGATTACCGGGATATAAAAAGGTAAGGGACGGTGAATGACGTCCGTATACGCTTGCATATTAAGCACGTCTGCTGTGTTGAATTCTAATTCAGTTAAAAGCTTCAGAAGTGTGGGCAATATCTGAGATTCTGCTGAATATCTGACAGACTAGTTTCAAAAGTTCGTCACCCTCTCTTAAGGTTACTTGTGAATAGCGAAGCTAGATTTGGTTATCGAACGTAAAGTGTTGAGAGGCCATTGTCCTCTTGCAACGTTAATCCCTCACGTATGTCTGATTCGTTCATTTACATGTTCATTATTTAATTTCTTTCCAGAAGACGATCCTCGTGTATGGTAAAATTGGAAGTACACTGCAGAGACAGATGATAACACCGACAATACTGAGCTAAACATTAACCAAATTTGAGGCATTGATAAAGCACGAACTCAAAAGTAGAGACGTTGAGATTGCACAGCGATAGCATAATAAATAAATGAAAACTGAAAATCAACAAATTTTGGAATGGAGAAAAGCTGATGTCGCGTCATTTTTATGGTGGTTATCCTCAGCACTTCTCTAGTCACAGTTCGGTTGACAGTCAAGAGTAGACATTATGTAGCACATCTTGAATCCTTCGTAGGATAAGTGCGACACTTGAACTGGTGATACGTGGAGCAGTGCATAGTTTACGATGAAAGAAGAATATTCAGATACATCCATCTGGTTTATAATATCTGTATGAAGTATGCATTTGCACGTCCAGGCATCATTGCAACGCCGCGTAGATCAAATCCTGATAGGGCATAATTATTTGTGACTGACGGAGGGCGCTCTAACGGCGCCATTTTAGAGTACAAATTACCCAAAAAATATGCACTTTTATTTAGAAGTAACTTTATGTATCTAGTGAATCCTTATCCCTACTCGAACCCCCCAAAAGGTTGTAAAATATATAACACAATTTTCACAAATTGATAAGGGAACTACCGATTTATTTCCTGTTTACCCCAAATTTAATTAACCAGCGCCCTCAATCGGTCCAGAAAGGTGATGCGTTTTGAAATGACTCCACCGAGTTCCAAGACAACTTTATTGTATTGACGGTGAACTGAAGCCCGGGAACCAGTCAAATCCTCGTGTCAGTGACCCAGGCGTATTTCAGGGCCAGCCTTTAACTAAACGTGTACTATTAATCAAACAACCAGTGGAGATTTTCCAGAAACTAAGTCATGGGGGAAATTATGAGAATGGCTGTACCGCATAAAAGCTGACATCCTGTCCTTTTTTAATTTGTTGCTTCATGCAACAGTCGTCTATACTTCTACCACCCACAATCTTTCCTTTTCTAAATTTCAATTTCAATCTTGAAATGGATTCGGGATTTACGTATACATACCTTCCTTGCGGACGATGAGAGTTTAGTACTTGGAGCATTCTGAAGGAAATTGAATTTAGAGTCTTGAGACGGTATAGGACCCCAGGTGCCATGTTTGGGGGTTGGTGTCCTTAATTATAATTTGCTATCTTGTCCCGCACGCGTCACGGCGAAGGTTATATACATTTAGAATTCGCCATGAAAATAAATAGAGAACTGCGCATGCTGGTGCTATATACGTGTATGGTTTAACCACTACGATTTGAATACTGAGTAAAGACAGGCTTATGCGGATTTCGAGGTTTCCTGAAATTGGCGGAAGTGTCAAGAAGATGGAGCGGATTTTTAGGTAACAAAATTAACGTTAGTTCATGATCAGTTAATGAGTATTTACAACTGCGTGAGAAACTCCAGATGCACCGTTAAACATGATAGCGGTAGATGTTGTATAGACACGTGAGGAATTATGCAGATCAGTTATTAACGCCTCCGGCGATCCGTGACTTCATCACTGGGACTTTGCCGTGTAATGCGGGTAAGGTCGTGCCTTACGTAGACAGCTTCTATCGGCCATCTCTCCGCGGACAAACCAGCATAGATTATGCTGATGGAGAGCTAGCCTACGAGGTTTGGTATGTACACACACATGGACTCAGTCACGTGCTGTGATAATGTTCGTTGACGGTTAGTTTCAATTTTCCACGCTTCCTCCCGAGTCATCCGACCGGTAGAGGCGGCAGGTGCCTCACTAGTATACCCAGAGAGGATGGTATATATTCGCTCCAACATGTTTCCTGAAATTCATCCACTGCGGTAAAGCCAAGCAACACAGTTCGTCAAGACGAAAGCTCTCGGTGGAATATTTAGTCTTGGCCAATGACTTCAGATGGTGTAATAACCTGTATGTCTGTAGTTTCACTTCAATCTCATATCGTATGAGAGCTGGGACATGTGCTTGAACCTTTACGAGACACCGTACCACACTGATCACGAAATTCATTTAAAACTGAGTCCGTAAGTCCGGGCCAGTGGTCTAGCTCTGACGCAATCCGGCTGATTACCACGAACTACTGTAATGCGTGACGAGTCATCATAACATTTGATATATGTACTTACATGCATAAGAAGTGCACGCGAAAGACCTGTGGGTTCACCGTGTAATGTGTGGTTAACATTACCAGTGCTCATTTCAGAAGCATCCGGGAAACGGAGATCAGTCGAGTGGATCCTATACTTAAGCATCGACCGGTCGCTCGAACAGGGAACCCTTGTATTCGTCTCTAGACACCGACAAGCCGCTAGGCATGGCGGCCTCGCCTCCGCCGCATCAGAACCCTCGGGCCCGGCAGAAAGGGTTCCTGGATACGGAGTCGTATGACCCCCGTGGGCAAGTCTTGACCCGTAAGGCTGGGTCCTTCAAGATGCCCTCCAACCGAAAAACCGGGCTTCCAACCATCAAAGAGACGCTCCGACCGGTACTGTCTGATCCTACCTCCCTTGGTCGATGCGGGTGAGTATTTACTGTGCCGTACACACAATGTGAGGTTTTAAATTGATACTGTTGACTCACCTGCACGGACAACCCCGACGGGCGAGCAATACATTTCCATGGTGCAAGCGACAGTTGCATAAAGTCATGATTGGAAAGGTTTTCTTCTGAAGCTATCATATCGTTTAGTTATTCCTGAGATGATTAATTAATCAGCTTGCCTTTTTTATCAGGTCGGTTTTTTCTTAGTAATGCTTCGGTATAAGAGTTTACTTCGACGTAAAAGACGTCATAGTACATCAAGAATAAATATCTACATTGGAACGGATCAGAGGCAACGGTCTATCGGTTGTACAGGTGATGGAAGATGGGGACGTATGAAAAGAACCGGGAACGCTGACACAGATATCTGAGATGCTCCAACAACGTTAAGGTTGCTCAGTTCTCTCAACTTACGGGTCACACTCTCCTTTACCCTCTTTTCACGCGCCAGATCGGTTGTGTGAGGCCGTTTGACACACAGTGGCTGGTTCTACTCAAGCCTGAACGTGAATATAGAAACAGCATCGTGCAATACCACACTGAGCTAATACACTTTCTGAATGCCATCTTGTCATTCAAACTAGTCACGTTGTAAACGCGAGCAATTTTGCGGATGTGCTGCACCTAAATGTAGCCACAGCACTAAGTGTAGCCCAACCCTGTATGTAGCCAGAGCCCTAAGTGTAGCCCGAACCCTGTACGTAGCCAGAGCCCTAAGTGTAGCCCGAACCCTGTACCATAGTCCTAAATGTAGCCCCAACCATGTACCTGAATCTACCCGAACCAGTGGCGCACCGGGGGGGGGGGGCCCCGGTGGGGTTTGCCCCCCCCCCCCCCCCACACACACACACACACACCCCACACCAAGAGCTTGTCGATTTTTTTACAGTCTTTTACAGTCCCCCTCCCGCTTTTCAAAACAATTTTCCGGGCAACATTTTTTCTTAAAAATTGTGAAAAATTTGGAAAACAAATTGGTGAGCCCGTACTGACCCGAGCCCTAAGTGTACCTACATTTGGAGCTAGGGTACACTAATTTAGGGACATGGTTGGGGCCACATTTAGGTACCGTACATTATGTGGATGTTTCTTCTTGGGCAGGTTTAATTTTGCTGCAAGTCTCAATTTTTTTTTGGCCATGAAAAGAGTACCGACAGGAGCCACCTACAAAGGGAAGAGAGTAATATATTTGATAATAGCTGCCTTATTGAACACACTATACTCGTGATTGAACACTCTGGCCCAAAGCCGAATACCCGGGTCGCCTGGACACTGGCAATTGCACGCTTTAATCACCAAGCTGCTTATACACAGTCACGCCAGGTTTAGTGATGGGAGCCGAGCGGAAAACAAACGGTGTCTGTCTGCTTGTTTGGACAGCCAAACGAAATGTGGCCATTCGATGTGCCCCACCAGCCAATGAAACTGTCCGCGCCCATGCATTTTGTAATTGACGAAACACTGCACCGTTGCTGTTTGATCAATGTAATGGATTGGCTGATCGGGGATTGGAGGATTTCAAATAATTATGAAACCGTTCCTGATTGCGCACTGAATCCAAAGGTGTGTACAATGAGACCATCCCTACCTCTTATGCACTGTGATCACTTTTGGTGGCCACACACTAGCCGTACAGTAAAAAAAAAACCCGATACAGAAAAATAAACCTTCAAAGCAAGCTATTTATACGGGTATCTTCATACTTCTGTACCAGCTAAAAACCGATTTAGTAATGATTTTAGGACTTGGGATACTTCATTTTCTCCATATTATTTGTAGTCATTTTGGATTATTTGTTAACGGTTCTTTAAATAGCAATTCTGTCATCGTTTTTCTTATTTTAATAGGGCATCCGATAACAGCCAAGCAGTCAATTTAGCAACTAGGCCTAAGAGTAAAATGATAATGACATCCCATTTTAGAGCTTCATGAGGGCGCCTGCCATGGGGGCTTATCTTCTCTAATTGAAAACACCAAGAGCCTTTACTGATTTCGTCTCATCATTATTTGCCCCATCATTGGCTGATCCGAACCATCCAATACAATTTGAAGACCGTCAAATGCAGTGTTTATTATTTTTTCGAGCCGCTGGTCTGTGCCATCAAATTCTTAGAAAGAATTCGAGGAATTTGTAATGAACTGTTCAATGCGTTCAATGCCAACAATGGTCTCCTCAGGATATCACAATATATTATCTTTGAGTATTATGAGCGTCTTATTTGCACATCTACTTGACTGTATCGACAAATTGTTGGCCATTATAATTATCAATTTAAACAGAAAAAAATAGGTTACAGCAGAGGTTACAGAAGAAGAGAAGAGGCTACGTAGGTTATTAGAAATACGTTCAATTCAGTCAGGAATGGATAACAGTTTAGATGATAACAGTCATATCGAATTCAAGTTTGAAATGGTCTTATATCACATATTTTTATAATATGGTTCTGACTTTGTCCAAAAAGCTTTTTCAAAAAAATAAGGTTCGCATTATTGATCACCTTTGAACGCAATAATTACAGCCCCCTCCCCAAATTCTAGGTCTAGAACCACACCTTATCACCATGCGGTCACCACGCAGACTAGCACCAGATTGTGGCTATGAAGCTTGTATTTCGCATCACGTTGTATATAGATCGTGTTTTCATCACTTCGTACGCGCCATGTCGGCTTGTTTTTCGAATTACTAATCGCACAGGTGTTGACCTAGCGGGGCATTATGTCAGTGATCGATGTACTGTGGTTGTTTTCCAGGAGAAACCCCAGATTTACTCTGTCAGCCTGTGGCCATTGATCCATACAGATGTACCATATCTTTAGCGTTCCAGTTTCTTACTGACCCCGTAATCTAGACTAAGTGTAATCGCCGTTCCTTAACACAGCATGATGCTTAGCGTATCATTTTAACATCCGCTCACTCTTGAAAAAACTCGCGTCACATGAACACACCTACAGTAGGCCTAAGTATTTTCTGCATGTTCGTTTCGGCAGTGTATCAACATACACTACTTATGTAAAGTACGGCGTTATTCAAGCTCAAAATTATATTTGTACGGGTATCATTAGCTCCTGCACGTTGCATCGGAAACAATGCTTCTATCGAAATATTAGCAGGTTGTATTTATGATAACTTTATCAGTTTTATTTCAAAATATTATTCGGTATTTTCGACCAATTTGGGGGATTCTCTTGATCTTTTTGAATCTGTTCATGGCAACAGTTATTGTCTGTGTCGCTAGTACCGACGCTTGTAGGCAAACCTGCTGATATTATCGCGTGCGTGTTCCACAGCCGTCTGCCTACGGCTTTTGCTATTTTTAGCCGATTTGAGGCCAAATGTTTCATGCATACTTTCCCCACACATACATGTACTACCCGACTTGGTATTGGCTTGCTTCACGGTTATGGAAATGCGTAAAACCGTCTATTCGCCATGTCATGCACACCATTCAGACAATCAAATCGGTTGTACCCTGCTGTCGTGTCGGTTTATTTAATAGATTTTTTACACAGCTTTGAGTTTCATTCCGCAGTATAATGTGTCGACACGTTTAGCAGAAACTAAATTGACTGTTGTATGCGCGGCATTTGCGCCAGCGATGCAAACACACAATTTCGTGCTGTGACGGGGGAAAATTTATATTAGCCCCACTGAAAAAAAAAAACACCCAATATTGATCTCCTCTTTTCAAAACACGAATCTGTTAGAGCTAATGTACAGACGGGATCTCGGGCCTTATAGATAAGTTGCTGGATACGAGGTGGGGCAGCGTACTATGTTATTGAATCAGAGTCAAGTGTCTGCGTTGGTACTGCATTCCATTGTTTTCATTCAGCTTGATGAGACTACGTGTATTCACCTGGTAACGTTTTGGACTGTTTTCTGTTTCAACTTTTAAATAATTATCATTTTACCTGGGGTAAACTTTCAGTGATGCACTGTTATTGAAAAGCGCTGAGAAAAACGAATACACATAATGTGCATGATATTGTTACAAACAAATCGACTGCGCAACAGAAATAAAACATTTTGCACAATAGAACATTCAAACGTATGACATTACACAAACACCGCAATAGTGTCGCCTCCTCTGGACAACAGGAAACCGTGTCAGGAAAACCCAGTAGGATTGGCGCTGAGAAGAGGGAACCGTACATACATCATTAAAAATTGGCCAGTGCATACTGTACATTGACAATATAACACACTGTATAAAAATGACTGTTTGTTCCTCTACAAACACTTCCACAACCTTTTCAATGTTACCGATGCTAATCCATTCAGTTTACATGTACCCACCCGACGGACAAGGCTTGCCAACGAACACATCTTGCATGTCCCATGGAGTCGCGTTGAGGTCACAAAGCGTGGCTTTGTCTCCAGAATTTCTTCCACATACAATGGACTCCATGGGAGATGTGATGTGTTCGGTGTCGCAACCCTTGGAAGTTTCCGGAGCCAGATTTATCGTGCAGTTGCAGCGAAAACAGTTTAATGTCCCTTGTGCAATTATCTACCTGCATAAATACACTGTACGTAGTCTTCTTTTGTCTGTGAAGTCTTTGTGTACATTAATATATTAATTTTTATAGTTTGTAATTAAAATTTGTATGTCATTTAAATGCCATCCTGTAATTGGCGACTCGGTCGCTGTTGGATTTGGTTGTTAAATAAATAAATAAATAAATAAAATGAGGTATTCCTTCAATCCCCTGCTCTCCCTCTCCCACATCAACGTAAACAAAATGCTCTATTGAGCTATAACTTTAAAATGATACATCTGGGGGATGGGTAAGGATTGGCCTTAACTGACCAACCCCTTTGCAACTGCTTAATTGGAATCCAAATTTCGAAGTGTCTTTTGCTCATTAAAGCGCTGCGGTGTTCTTTGTAGGTCGCCTCTTGGCGGATGCGGGCGATATTGCAGGTTGTTACTGGTCATCGAGAAAAAAAGGCAAACCATTAAAAATTCAGATGTTGATGCCATGAGTCGCTTCCCTACATCGTAATCAGGCTTTCGGTGAAGAGGAATGAGAGAGCCTACAATGAAGGCTACTCGCGCGACAGCGCATTCTCCCGAGCTTGCACGTTTTCCTTCGGTGGGTTACGCTCCATTAATTGCCAATCTGCGTGTATTTCGGCGTAATAATTGCTTTCAAATGTATGCGTGTATTGTGTAGGGTTGAATTACTAATTGCGTCCGGCATTGCGTTTCTCCTATAGACATTTCAATTCAGAAATGTTATTTCCCCACTTGCAAATTAATGCCTGCAAATTGAAAGAATACAGAAAGGTACTATCTGCACTGAAACATTCCCTATACACCCATTCATCAATGTGTATTATAACAGAATAATGACAAAGCCGTTGTGCTCATTGAAAAAAAAACCCACAAAGAATTGTAAACGACTCCAATACGATTTAAATGATGATGTAACCCCAGCAAATTCAAAATGGAAATTTCTTAATAGTGAGGTTACAACTCTATCTACTTTATTTCTGATTTGTACTCTCAAACCATTCCCAATTCCACCATACCAGCAATAATTCGTATACAGTGACTCCATAATCATGAACATTGAAATGGTGATTATGGACATCGGGGAATTATGAAGGTCCTGATTACGGTCAGCGTTATTGTTCTATACGGACCAAGTCCTGGACAAAACACTAACAGAAAAACCTCCAAGAAATGGGGCTGAAAATGCAAAAGAGCATCGTCCTTAGTTTGAGATATTTAGAAGGCTGAGACGATTACGTTATTGTCAGGCCTGGAATTACACCAAGGCCACAGACGGTAATGTCCTCTGTTACCCTAGTTTTGGCCTTGGTGCCCTCATGATACTTTGATATTCTAGCGAGTGCTCTTTTCAAATTGATATTCTAGCGAGAGCTCTTTTCAAAGGAAAATCACCCTGCCCTTCAAAGAACGAAACTCCCGGCCTGGAATTTAGATGAACAGCGAAATAAAACGTGATCATTATGCACTGTTAATTATGCACGTGATCATTATAAACTGTAGTCAGATTTGACTGGAAAACAGTCTAACGTGCACCCAGCTGACTACAGCTATAGTCAGCTGGGTGCTAGTTTGACTGATTTCCAGTCAAATCTGACTACGTTGTTTTCACAGATTGCAATCCCACTTTCAACGAGATTGTCTGCTTCGGAAATGTTAGACATCTTTGGAATGATTAGAAGAACTTTATCTGTTTAAAATGAAGAAAAGTACATTAGAAAAAAAAACACAAAAAACTAGTGCAAAGTTTCAGTTCATTAGAAAGAAAACAAAATAATAACGCTTTGGAAAATACGACATATGTCCTTAGCGAGAGGTAAAGAGCCGTTATACGAGCCAAGGAGGCTGGTGATCAACAAAGTAATTGAAAGACCGGAATAGTTGTGCTTGCTGTACCGGTATGTGGGTCAATAAGCACTCAAGATTACAGGTTGAAAGCCGCAGATCGAATGCTCAATCGTTTCTTAGCCATTCTATCGTCGAGGCTTTCCTAAATGGATATGACCTGTAATGCATACGCAGTTAAGAGGTCCACTACTATTGCCACGGAACTTTAGCATAGTAAAACCGACTATAAAATATTATTCTGTACCGGTCTCGTTTTAAAGAGCAAAAACGAAATTGTGTCTCGCAACTTGGAAGATTAAACGTAACTCTAAATATGTACTTGACGGTCAAGAAGTTTGTTTATTAGTTATGGCTGTATTTTAGAATCAAGAATATTATATAGTTCTCTTCGACAACTATAGACGAAGGAAGCAATAAGAAAACTAATCAGTTTAAAATGGTTAGTAAACGAAAATAACATGTCAAGTTTCTTGGCAAAATGGTTGAAGGTTTATATGTCTTAGATTATCTGGGCGTGAAGTTATTCCACGGGTGACCAGCATGGTCCATCACTCATCACTACCGGCCTGCCGGAAAATGCACCATTCACAACCGCACCAAATTCGTGTGGATTTTGTGTCTTTTCATGATTTGTTCGTATTTCTTTTGTCGCGAATTATATTTTAAAAACGGACGACACATACCATTATAAGGTCTGTTATCATTTTGTTTTCAAGATTTGGTGCCAGTACATATTTTAGTAATTCACTGTTGTATTATTTCCTCTTTAAAGTTGTTGAAAGATTAACTGAGACAGGGATTATCCGATATACCGGTCGACCATTGTCAATTGTGGTAAACGCTTTGGCAATAATAGGCTACGTAACAGAGGAGATTATACGTGTATAAGTCAGTTTAGCAATGCAACACTTGGGTCATAACACAAGGGCAATGTCTTACACAAAGATACTTTTATGTACCAGCATATGTCCTTTTCTTCATTTACTCATACTGCGTTCGTCAGTGAGAACATTTTGAAAAATAATTGCAGTAAAGGTCGGGAACATCATTAACAGTTCAGAGGTTTAGCTGTATTACTTTACCAGCTGTTGAAGTTGAGTAAATTTGTGTGATCAAGTGATTTTGTCCCTTTGTAGTGGCAGGCGATTGCTCGAAGCTCACAGCTGACTTCTAAATGACCTGCGACATTATGAAAAAGTGCTTTTTGATACAGAATCTAGGCTACTTGATGTTGTGGCATCTTTCTAGGTAAAAACACTTTCTTGGTTTGTAATATTTTGGTTTTCCACCGACCATCAATAGCCAAAATAATCTTACATCACGTGGTATATTATATTGGAATTATTTAAGGATGAATTTAGAAGACTCACTTTCAGGAAACTTATACATACAATTTCTTACTTCCTTTTAACGTTTGTTTTTATGCAAAAACAATTTGGTCCCATTTACATTTGTTGTCTCACTGTCATGTGTTTCATGTGTGTCCTTAATATGTCCTAGTTTTTGTCTTTCATAGGTATGAAACCATTTGCTTCACTCTGATGCCTACATGTTGGTAGCGCTATTGCAATAGTCATCATTTATTTAATAATTGATACTCATGTTATTGTATAATATATATTTTGTAACTTCATGTATACAATTGTCCAAAATATGTTGTTTTACCAAAACGTTTAGTTAATGGTAAATGCTTTATTAAAGGTAACCTCCCAAAACGCGTACTTTGTTGCACGTCCTTCGTTGAAAATCGATCGACATTCGTGTGCATAGAGATCAGCGCTATTGTCTAATAAAGTAATAGGTTTTACTAATATTCAACACTGCAAAAGCGGTGGTGTTAAATTAACACCGTGCGGTATCTATATTGAACGAGTGGTCCAATATAGATACCACACGCTGTTAATTTAACACCACAGTTTCTGCAGTGAATCATTCATAAAGAAAATGCCCTCTTATAAAGTGCCAAGTATTGACAGTATAACCACTAATTTATTGCCATATACAATCTTGGTATAAACAATGGTATTCGGTAATGAGTTGAAAGTTATTCAAAACTATATAACCTTTAGTTGCAGGCTTTGTCAAGCTAAATAACATATGAGTGATAGATCCAAATAAAAACGTTCTGTCTCATGCCCACAACAAATCTGAGTTATTTACATTAGCGCACCCCTTTCCTCGCTTCCACCGCTGTGACCCAGGTTCGACTCCCGCCTGGGGCCGGCATGTGTATTTGGGTTTTCAGTCCCTGCCTGATTCCATGGGTTTTCCTCCCACTAATATTTCTTCATCGTTCTGTCCACATGTTTCTTCAGGCTTGCGAGCTGCAGTGCCATTTGCGCTTTTGAGGAATACTTTCTTCCATTACCAGAAAATGACATCCTTGTCATATCTACGTGGTCGTGCTCAGAACTGAGACATTGACGGCTCGTTAGGTAGGATAATTGATGACAGCAGCTACAATCGTGCGCTCGTTAAATTTTGCGCTGCCGTTTCACGTCTTCACAATCACCATTATGGACTATCATCCATCCGTATCAGTCATTGTACGAAACGGGACCCAAATTATTAAATTGTTAATGGTGTGCTTGCACTTAAAAAAACAGACATTTTAAAGATTGAAACAGTCAAATAGAAATGTTTATCTGAAACGGTAGATTGTAATATTCGTTTGAATTTGACGAATTTGACGAAACTTGTTCTGTGATCCTCGTAGATGACACTGCATGTGACGTCACCTTTGTTGACGCTCACGTGTGCGAAGTTGCATCTTCTCATGTTTCTCAAGAAGTGTATGTTTGGAGGGAGTTTGCTGGAGAAGTTTTGCCCTCCATTTTAACTTCAGTCGTTTTTCACAAACATTTTTCTGTTGTAAAGTCACTCGTGGTTTTCATTTTGGGGCTACATTGCAAGTAATCGATTTTCAACCAAGATTTTTTAATTTTACTGCAAAGTAGGCGCATTGTGCTCTGTTGTCTTTATATCAAGGCAAAGATGAACATCGACAGTTTAAAATAAACGTGTTTATTAATTTTTTTCCCGAGAAGAGTCTCTCTTTATTTGTCCTGGCTCGTCTGCGTAACCGTATCAGCTCTGACTCGACCGAGGGGCTTTATTTTCATAGAAAGAACACGCGGGACTCTTGAGCAGACCATTAACTGTCGGATTTATCCTTTACCCTGAGCACGTACAGACTGCGACAACAAGTGGGCCACCTGCTTTCGACTCGCGAGCGTATTCCTCGGGCCAGAACTTGTTATGACATGAACGCGGCACACTTTCCCAGCAGCGGGAAATGACGCAATGTTACGCCTTACCCCTAGACACACGGGACACTCACGAGAGTAAATTATGGATAATTCTCCGCGCAGAAAATAAACAAAAAGATACCGACTTTTTCGTGATTACACAACATGGGATTAACAATGTAGTGGATTTGTTGACAGTTGCATAATTTGGTCAGTACATGTAAACTCTTGGGTATTTTATTGAGCAGATTGGTCGCTATACGAAAACACAAATACATTTTATATTTCAAGTTAAAGTAATTTCCTTGCCCTTTCCCGATGTGGCGTGTAGCACTGTATGCTAATGCTTTCCGAGAGCCTGTGGGGAAAAAATCACATGCTTACTCCGGTGGGACTCGAACCCACGACCTCTTGGTTACTGCAGTGCAGACGTCTTAACCACTCAACCTCTCAACCTACGAGCTGGCCGATTCGAATCCACTATAGCAGTGGGTATACCGCGTGATGTCAGAAGATGGAAAGGGCGGAAATCGCTTTAAATTGTCACCATCCCCGACGCCACGAAATCCATCTTCTAACAAATTTGTAACCTCACGGAAAACTGAAATCTGCGGCAGTTTGACTCTTTGATTATTTCAGTTTCTTTATAACACACCTTCTGAGAGATTTTATACAAAATACAAACATCGACATTCAAAAGGCACGGGTTAAAACTGAGTAAAATGTACATTCACATTCAGGTGTTTAAACAAAAAACCCACTAAATGGTATACAATCACGATATGTTAATATCAGTGCACAAACCATTTGGGGCAAATGGTGGTGAACGAATGATGACTCCATGACGTCACACGCATATTGCGTAGCAGCTGCACAATCTATCCATGGCTTTAGTCTGTCGGTTATCTGAATTGGTGCGATCCATCATTGCCTTGCCTGTGTTAA
>JAULKO010340931.1:0-12418 GCA_032356045.1 Mediaster aequalis | reverse complement strand
GCTGGGAATTCCATGGACATAGACTTGATAGTCTATATGTGTGGGCTTGATACACAGTAGACCATCGTAATACATCAAAGTATACTTTGGACTCGAAAAGTACTCGACTACAACACTGCTTATCGAAATATTTGTCAAACGGCCGAGTGTATAACGCGTTATGTTTAACTACGAATTTTTATGTTTGCCTTTCTAAAGATATAAGAGCACAATGTGGCTAATTGTCGGTAAAAAAATTAAAACTCCTGGAATATCAGTTGCCTGCAATATAGTCCCCAATTTGGCCCCAAATAAGACAGATGCAAAATCATGTGTAACTTTTCAATAGGTGAAGAAAGAAAATTCGCAGTTGAAAGTGAACGTGTGTTTTTTATAAGAAAAAAATAAGCAAATTATTCTAATTGATTGCATTGTACATGTTACTCTTCAACACGCTCATTGTCAATTGTCATTTTCAATCAATCTTTTTCTATTGGAAACTTTTTCATGGTTTTGCACGCATGTCTCATGCATGTCTTACGGACGGATAACTGACTTTAATGCATGCAAGCCAAACAAGACCGTAACATGTTCATTTTTATACGAATATTCTTTTTTGCCTTTTTAAAGTTATAATTGCACAATGTTGCTATATTTCAGGTAAACTTGAACAATCTTGGCTGGAAATCAATTATCTGCAACATAGCCCCCAATTTGGCTTGAAAAACGACGTGCATGCAAAACCACTATCTCTTCAATAGAAAGTGAAAAATGAATACTCGTAGTTTAAAATGAACGTGTTCCGTACATATTTTGCCTGGCGTCTCTAATTTAGGAAAAATCCCTCCCTTTCAAATGGTTTTCCATGAAACAAATTTTTGGGGAAACAATTGTGAGCCCCCCCCCCCCCCGCCCACCAACCCGGTCGCGCCACTGCTCTGGTAGTATCATGTTTGGATCATCCGTAATGTTCTCACGAAATGTTTAGTAACAGATGAAAATGACATATGGCCGGCCTTATACGTCCTCAAAGAATTGACTTTCAATGTTGTAACAACAAATTACAAATTTATGAGAGTGTCTACATTTTTCATTTTTTTCGAATTTCTTGCATGAAATAATTGTACGTACCATGCAGTATACGACGCCTTTGGAGCCCAGGACAATAGTGCGGACTTCGATTCAATTCACCTTATTTCAACTCCATGCAAGAAACAAAGTATTTAAATATTTAGCACAGGTAAATCGAGGATGGACATGGAGAGGCGACCCGTAATATAAGGAACGCGCACACAGGCCTTGGAGTCAAGGATGTCAAGGATGCAGTTTTAATCTGTGCACGGTCTGCTGCTTAGTATCTTCAAACTTTAACGCGATTCAGCTCCTGCTCATACTGGCTGAGATTGTAACAAAGAAGCCAAATCCATTACTGTCGTCTTGTGGGTGTTGGTTCTGTGTCTTCATGTGTAACTTCATTAATTAATTTTGTATATACATGTATATTTATCATCTACATGTGCTCAAGTTTTGGGGGCCTCCTTTTTACAAACTTGCTTTCTGGAGACTTCGTCCACTTATTCTGTATTGTCATTTTGTTTGTCCGTGTTATTTTTTAAATGAACAAGTGGAAAATAAATTGAACTGAATTGAATTGACTTGAATTGATTTGAACTGGTGTGCGGATTTTGCGTGCAATGCAGTGACGAATCACGTCTGACAATGCCACCAGCATCTTGCTATTTAACTCATTCTCGCTACTGCCCAAGGTGCTTTTTAAGGAGGAGAGCTGTCACCTTGCATCTCGACATAGGCTTGAAGTGGTCTTTGCACCTTGGAGGAACTTGTATAAGCTCGTATAGTGATGGTAAGATTCAAAATCTATCTTTTCGTCAAATTCCTTTCTCATCACTAAGTGTAAGCCAGCAGGATGAGCAAACTTACTAATGAAATGTGCATCGATGTTGCTTTTGTTAGTACTATCGATGTACAACACCAGCGACTGCTCATGCACCTCGTGACAAATCTCACGGAGTCGAGTCCCATAGTTGGGGCCATCGGCATCGGGGTTATCAGCGGGCATAGGGGTCACAATCACTGCGGTCTTCGTCAGAATATAGGGGTCATAGTCATTGTGGTCTTCATCTGTATAGGTGTCATAATCATGGGGGTCATCATCAGCATAGGGGTCATAATCCTCATAGGGGTCATAATCATCATAGGGGTCATCATCATCATAGGGGTCATCATCATCGTAGGGGTCATAATCATGGGGGTCATCATCAGCATAGGGGTCATCATCAGCATAGGGGTCATCATCAGCATAGGGGTCATAATCATTGGAGTCATCAGCATAAGGGTAATAATCATTGGAGTCATCAGCATAGGGGTCATCATCAGCATAGGGGTCATCATCAGCATAGGGGTCATAATCGTTGGGGTCATCATCAGCATAGGGATCATAACCATTGTGGTCTAGGGTATAGGGGTCATAATCATCAAGGTCGTCATTGGCATAAGGGTCATAATCATGGGGGTCATCATCAGCATAGAGGTCATCATCAGCAAAGGAGTCATCATCAGAAAAGGGGTCATAATCATTGGGGTCATCATCAGCAAAGGGGTAATAATCATTGGCGTCATCATCAGCATAGAGGTCATCAGCATAGGGGTCATAATCATTGGGGTCATCATCATAGGGGTCATAATCGTTGGGGTCATCATCAGCATAGGGATCATAATCATTGTGGTCTTCATCAGTATAGGGGTCATAATCATCAGGGTCATCATTGGCATAAGGGTCATAATCATGGGGGTCATCATCAGCATAGAGGTCATCATCAGAAAAGGGGTCATAATCATTGTGGTCTTCATCAGTATAGGGGTCATAATCATCAGGGTCATCATTGGCATAGGGTTCATAATCATGGTCTTCATCAGCATAGGCTTCATAATCATCAGGCTCGTCACCGGCATGGGGGTCATAATCAGCTAAGTCGTAATCAACACAGGGGTCATAAACATGAAAGAAGAGAGTGGAAAATGACTTTATGACTGTGACTATATCAGCTTCTCTGACTGCCTTAAGTGCTCTCGGCTTGAGTTTGGCATCCTTCAGAAGGTCGCACAATTCATAATTTACGCGAACTGTTGTTGGTAGGCCCATGTCTGTGAAGTGCCTCAAGACTGCATTGCATGTGCCCTCCCATTCGTTGTACATATCAAGGATGGTGCAGTTGATAGTTTCTGGAAGCATGCCACTGTCTTGGAGAAACTTGATCACTGCTACCAATTCCGTGCCGGGTCCACCACCAATGCAGCAGATGTTGAGTGTGCCCGTAGATGAAACTCTGTCCATGATCGTGTACAAGTTTGGCCGGTTGGATTGAAGCACTCTGTACGTCACGAAGCAGTGCTGCATGAAATAGAGATACATGTATGCGCAGCGGTACACATGATCACTGTACTGTGGTTGAGTGACGGGTGATTTGCAAATGCCTCTGTACGCACTGGACATCCTCTTCAGCTTTGTAACGAAATCATTCCAGTCAATGTGGTCGGGATCTTGCTCTTCCAGGAACCTGTCTAGCAGTGCGCGGAACACCCGGGATGCTAGCGATGTGTGCCCTGTTCGTGCCATTCCGAAATGAACTGAATAGAACAAACAAATTAGAGCACATAGATGCCTTTAATGGTAATCTTCGCGGATGTAGGCGAAGGCGTATCAGGCCCGTACCGGGGGGGGGGGGGGGGGGGGGGGGGGGGGGGGGGTTGCGGGGGTGTACGCACACCTTCACACCCCCCATTCCCCAAAAGGTCAATTTTGTTTTATTTTTTTTTGTTTTTATTAATCGGCCAATGACAATGGCCCGTCATAAATTGTATGTTGATATGCGTCCTATATGGACGTATTTCTAACGGCTATTGAAAGTGCCGGCAATGCAAAAAAGGACCCCCCCCCCCCCTTCCCGGAAAATTTGGTCCGGAAAATGTGGATACGCACCCCACCCCACACCCCTAAAATATCCTGCGTAAGGGCCTGCGTATTCCTATAATTTGAAGAAAAAAAATGGATGATTCAGCCAGTGTCGAGTGGTCACATTTGGCTTTCGTTATGCCGGATTTATTATTGTCATATTCCCGTCTTGTCGTTTCGGAAGCATCTATCAAGGTATAAGTACCTACCGTCCTCAGTTGTTTTATAAAATCCGAGTCTTGTTAGTTGATGACCCACACTCTGCTTCCTGCTGTCTGCGTCAAAAAAAATCAAAGACTTTGACAAAGTTCCGTCATGCCATGTACTGTTGCTTGTACGAGCCCAAGCATTTGACTCAAGCCTTTTGAATAGACAGGGAGTGTTTCATTTTACTCCGGACTTGGAATAATCATGATTTGAGTATGCATTATTTGGACACAGTGTTGTTTGTATTTGATGACGACAGCAATAGATCATGCACCAAAACGTCAAGTGTCAAGTACCATAATAGATCAGCATGTATATTAGGGCGTATAAACAAATGGATAGTAAATGTTTTTTTTATCTTTATTCTATAAATTTGTGGTGTTGGAGAATTGTTTTTCAAAGGAAAAGGGGTTGGAGAAACCTAACCATCGGATGTCGTTAGGGAAAAACAAAATTCCCAGCCGGGGGGGGGCACGACCCCCCCCCCCCCCCCCCCCGGCGCCTCAGGGTCAAAAAGGGTCTCAGCCCCCCCCCCCCCCAACCCCACCCTCCGCTTTTCAAATTATTTTTCAGACGGACATTTTCTGGGGTTCCACTCTTCTTTTTTGGCCACGCACACAGGAAAAGGTCCACTTTTCCCCCAAACGACCCCCCCCCCTTCAAAGTCTGGCTACGGGCCTGTATATGCATGTAGCTTTGTCACTATACACGTACTTGGTACAGGTAAACTAACTCATGCATTTCTCAAGTACATGCATTACCAACTTGACCCTTGGATAGGGCGGTACGTACGAGCGAAATGGTCCGATGTTCTTGTCGAGTTTATAGGTTTAGGGGGGGGGGGCATTGTTACGTGTTTGGTATACTTTAGAAAAAAATCCCTACACACCCATGATGAAGCATGTGTCAAAACTGTGCCGCAGGATTTTGAATGGTAGTTCAAATTAAAAATATATATAATACTTAAGGAAAAACTGCACAGAGAGGAGAAACAAAAAAGAATGCAAACAAAAGCAGAAAACACATCACAATTTTGTTTAATGGTACTGTGAAAGGGAGGATACTTAAAGGGAAAAATCTGAGTGTTTGTATCTCTGAAACAAGGTACTTTTTGCATGAAATACACCAAATAAAGCAATATTCCATTTTCCACACATAAATAATATTTGCATATAATGTAGGCGGGCAAGATTGGAACCTTATTTAAAGGGGAGGGTATCGGGAAAGGGGGGGGGGGCAGGAAAGGGTTTTAATGGTTGTCTTCGGGGGGAAAGAGACCTCTAGAGGACCACAATGGAAATAAGCCACCTGGTGGTTTTAATGTGTTATCCTTGACAAAATGCCATTGTTATGTTTACTTGTTTTTGTGTTTTTTTTGTGATGTGCTGAAATGGGTATATTTTTATATTGTATGTTTTCTCTAATGATGTTTTGTCAAATAAAAAACAAACAAACAAACAGACGGCCTTCCTAGCGCTCAACCAACTGAGCTATTCAGCCTCATGTTTGCGTCCGATGAATTTATCCCGTGATCGGTCAATTTATTTATTTATTTTCATTTATTTCTTATTTATCCTGGGTAGCCTGATCAGTGCTTAGCACTGTTCTCCCTCAGAGCCCAGATTTTAAATAAGAGAAAATTAGGAAGGAAATGTCAGACGAAAATGTCAATTCCTTTCTCGGCGTTAGTCGCAGAGACAATAACCAAACGGCAACCGAATTTCCCTGGGATCCATAAGTGATGCAAACAAGCTGTAAACCCAGGAATGACGAGTCAGGGGATCAAAGAAAGCGATATGGCGTTTTCGTACACATTGTGTGAAACAAGGAAACGAAGGGAAACAGACTGGTCGAAATATATACATATAAGGTTGAATGACATAATAGTGCCCGTCTCTTAAGGCCTGGACCCATCAAAATTAAGCAAAAAGTGGTTGTAGATTTTGGCGGACTTGGGAGGGGTTAGGGTTAAATACAAGCCCCATACACTCACATTTTTTTGTCACAGGAGAAATACAGCTTGACTTAGGCATAATATTCAAACACTTTGCCGATCACAATCCGATTGGTCAGAGAATACCAAACTTTTAAGCGCCACTTGACTTGCAATCTTAGGAACACCTCTAGGAATTCAGTGAAGTTTCTTCAAATCAAAGGGCAAATGTGGAACTAAACGGGCTATGCAATATGACTTTTTTGACATGAATACATGACAGTGCTATTTCGATGTTACTATCAATTTCCAGGTCTTTTGTAGCAATTCTAGGGAATAATTGAAAAAATTAGGTTTTTAATAAAAATGCAAAATGTTCATATTCGTGACCCAAAGCATGTCATCAGAGGCACAATAGTGGTGTCTCCATCGCATTGTGTACAAAAAAAGATCAAACATTTTTTTACATGTTCTTGGAAAAGGTTCCATGTTCTAGTTGATTTCCATACTAGATAGCTCGTTTAAAGTCCATTTCCAACCAACATTTGTTTAAAACATTGTTGTCGGGTTATTTTGGAGGACTGATTTTTGCAGTCATCATGCTCTTGACAAGGAGTCCCTTCTACATGGTATAACCAAACAACAATAGCGCCCTCTTGCATGACTAAACTGGAAAGATTATCAAAGTATTGAATACCACCTTCTTTTTACTTCATATGAAAACCAGTATTGAGATCATGCTCGTATAAGCCAAATCGGAATTACAGTGCGCCAAGGATTATTGGTTAACCAATGGTTAACCAGTGGTTAACCAATGGTTAACCAATGGTTAACCAATTATCCATAATTGTACTTGCTCCTAGTTGGCCTGTCCACCAGCAAACCAAACAGTCGGTCAGCCATTCATCTGTCCTACCATCCAGAGACAATTCCCACCATCCAGCCAGCCAAGCATCTAGCCCAGTTCCCACCATCCAGCCATCCATCCATCCAAGCAGTCCGCAGTGGGAAGGGGGGGGGGGGGTTAATGGTTTTTGGGGCTGTGGTTAACAATAGTTGGACTGACTTACATCAAACTTTGTCTAGTGAACAAAGGTTGGACTAGTTCAGAACTATATAGCTAATATTTGTCATGCATATATAGAGTTCCTCAAGTGTGTTGTGTACGCATTAAATAAAACAAAATCAACCGATTAAGTCGAGCTGCCTTCGTGGCTTGGTGATAGAGCATCTAGCTTTGGATCATGTGTATTTAGTTCGATTCCTTAATGAGTTTTGTTTTTTAACAAAATTTATGTTAAAAACGTAAACTTAAACCATTTCCCTTTTTCTAATTTATGGTTGAAGTTGTTTTAAGGGGAAAAAATCTGAGAACCAATCTTGCAGCTCCAGTGCATGAAGTACAAGCAATCTCGCTATAGGCAATCACAAGATGGCAACAAGGCTAGCACTAACGAGTAGTCAGTTCAGCCCGTCAACCATTAGTAGATCAAAACAAGTAATGCTGTAACAAGTTCTACCACGATTGGGACGATGAGGGGTGGTTCAATGTTTAAAAAATCTAGAAACGAATTTCTCTAACAAAATAAACCAAGGCACACAACTAAATTGCATAAGAGTAAACAAGTTAATTATTTAATTCAAGTAAGTAAACCCAAATACATCAAAATGAACCATGCACAAAAATTAATACAATGTAAATCCCACCACCAACTTAAACTACATACCGACAGTGTTTCCCCTTGATTTATTTCGTTGCAGGGATGGCGTGATCTGAAGTAACTTACACAAAATTTGCGACAATTGTGCCAAATTCTGTGCCAAATTCTTTACTTTCTCAGCTTTACTAGTTTCAAGCTGAAACCAGCATACATATATAGGCCTAATAAATGTTGTGTCATGAAGTTTTTCGTTTTTAATGTTTTCTTCTTCATTTATCGAAACCTAATTGGTATTCAGTAAACAAATTATTTGTGTAATGCCACCAAAACTGTATAGCAAGGAGCACCGGTTTTTAATTGTCAAACCCCTAACCCCAAACAAATCTATTTTCAGATTATTATTTTTTTATGGCCGCGGTGGCCGTGCATGCAGGCGCGGTCCCCACTTCAAAGGAATGTTGGGGGAAACACCGACCGGTAAACGCGGTGCGAGGAATGCCTTGCACGTCTCAGGGTTCAATGGTCGACGGCTCTCGGTAAGCGACGCCAGGTCCCACGGAGTTCCAAATTGAAGTCTTTGGTGCTCCTGTTCGCTCACTTGGATGGATCAGTTCGTTCCACACCAACTCAAAAACCCTACAAAGTTGCGTGACTACTCAATATCCTTGTTTAACTACAAATAGATTCGACAATTTAATTTCACACACACGATTTTTAAATCAAACTGCATTCACAAATACATAGATATTCAGAAATTTTTACAAAATAAATGCTAATTTACAGCGAAGATCGCCAGAAAAAATAAGATCATAACTCCTTTACATTTTCGTAAACATTTTCTTCTGTCCTCCTTACATCCAAAATATGAACAAATTCTCAATGAAGTTTCTAACAAATTAATCATTACTTTTTATACAGAATAAATCTGGCTTTTGAGGCTTAGTGACTTAGTAGCTCCCCGGACTCGGCAAACATTTTGCCAAAATGGATGCCCTCAAAGTTATCGCCATCAAGCTGGCAATGCCTCGAATCAATCTCTGATGGGCCTACCACAATCTCGATGCTAAAAACTAGGGGATCTAATGTGCGTGGACGCCATCGAGCCGATGAAAAGCTACGAAGCGACGAATCACTCCCACAAGTCTTATTTTCATACTTCTCCAGAAAATGTACTTTTGATAAACATAGTTTAGATTCCAACAAACCCAGTGACATTCAAAGTTCCTGCAAAGTTCCCAGTTTTGTGCCCGATAGAAAACAAAGTCCGTGGTCTTACCATGGAGCTCTTTACTCGAAGCGAGTGTTGACTAAATCTTAACTTTTACCCTTGGGTGATCCCTGACAAAAGGCATCTTCGATACCCGTACGTAGACAGTACTCAAGAGACAACCCAATGTTTATTTTGCCGTTTAAACGACATGCAACGGCAAATGGTTAGTTCTACAAATAATACTAATACACCAGAAAGTAAATATGCAATAATTGAAAATACAACACAAAACAATTACTCATTGTACAAAATTAATAAGATTATCCTTGAAAAGGAAAAAAGATACTGACTTTCTGGTGACAACTCCTTTTTTTTAGTGGTGACAAATATTCCCAAAGTTTACCCCCAATTTTTCCCACCCAGAAAATTGTTCAAAAGTTAATCCTTAGCTAATTTATTACCCCGATTTGTTCTCGGGAAATTCCTCAGGAATTTTTTTGGGATGGTCTAGGATGCATTTTGGTGCAATCTAGAATACACAGTGCATGAGCCAATGCGCCATAAAGTATATACGCAGAGAGCAAAATTATTGGTGGGGGGTGCACATCGCCATAGGCATCCCCTCCACCAAAAAATATTGGGGCGCAACCCCCCCCCCCCCCACCAGGGGGGGGGGGGACGGACGGACGCATTTTTCAATGGAAAAGCCACCCCGACAGTGGGGCTTACGGAATTGGTGCTAGTACTCGTCCAACTTTCAAATACGCAACCCCCCGTAATAAATCCTGCGTACGGGCCTGTAATCCATGGTACATGATTATAAGACTTATAATTCCCGAGAATGGAACATAGGGAGATATTCCCATAGACTTGTGCACAGAATACTACTTCCCTGCAGTTAGAAAAAAACAAAAACACCTTAGTTTGACCTATGAACTTGAAACTTTGAGAATCTTCGTAAGGAGCATTTTCAACTATTTTTAGCTTGGAAACTAGGAAAAACAAGGTAGCTGGGGCATTATAGGAGAAGTTGGTCACCCTAAATACGTCATTTAGGCCCTAGACATGCCCTATATAGTGTCTCCCTAATGGTTTGTTTAGTAATATACATGTATAATGCTGTAATTAAGAAGAGTTGGAAGTTGTTACATATAGTAAAGGTTATCTGCGGTACATACAGCATCATCTGGTTTTCCAGTTTATTTACACTTGGGCCTTATTCTCTCAGATGCAGTGGCGTATCCAGCTAGGGGCAACTAACACAACCCTTCCCCACCACTTCATAATGGGTACTATCCCCACACACGCACACTTTTCACACTATTTTTGTTCAGGCAAAAAACAAAATTGGGGATCGCCTTTTCAGAAATCTTTGAGATTGCCCGCTGGATTAAAAATCTGGTTATGCCCTCTGCTCAGATGCAATTACATAATCTGTGAGTCTTTTCTTCTCTACTCTTTCTTTTCAAGGGTGAGAGCTGTCACCTCGCAATGTGACATGGGATGAATCTTGTCTTTGCAGTTACTAAAGAACTCGAAGAAGCTTGGATAATCACTGTACTCTCTTCTGTCTATCTCAATGTCCCTATTTAGTGGTTCCCCAATTTGTATCAGGCCAGCAGGGTCGCAAAAATATTGTTTGAAACATTTTTCGATGTTGTTGAAGTTGGAACCATCAATATACAACATCAGTGATTTATCCTTCATCTCATGACACATCTTATTGAGTCGTCTCCTGCGAGGGACATCAGCTTCAGGTCTCACATGAAAGTAGAGAGAGGAGAAGCACTTTACCATCATGATGATATCGGCTTCTCTGACAGCTTGAAGAGCTCCTTCCTCGAGGTCGGCATCGCTCAGAAGGTCGCATGATTTATACGTGCACGTCACAACGTCTGCCTCTATGTTCGGAAGGTCGTTCAAGATTGCAGTGCATGTGTCATCCCATTGATTATACAGGTCAAGGATGGTGCACTGCACATGCTTGATCTGTTGAAGGAGCATGTCTTTGTCTTGAAGGAACTTGATCAGTGCTACCAATTCCGTGCCGGGGCCACCACCGATGCAGCAAATCTTGAGGTCTGTTGTCGCCACCATAGAGTCGCTGATGGCAGGGAAGGCTTGCAACACCTTGTATACAGTGAAGCAGTGCTGTGCGAAGTACAGGTACATGTACGCGCAGCGGTACTCGGGATCATTGAACTCTGGTTGGGGATCGTCCGAGTTGTACTGTTGGTTGTATGTAGTGGAGATGTGATTTGCCTTTCTTTTGAAATCACTCCAGTTCCTGTTGTCTGGGTTTTGGTTTTGTAAAAAATTGTCTAGCAATGTGCGGAAAAGGTGTGTTACTTCGGAGGTGTCTTCTTCCGCCATTCTGAAATGAACTGAATATAAACAAAAAGCCAATTAAAAATTAATAGAAAGGTGAGGTAAAATTTATGTTTGGCGGCGAATGTGTGGTTACGGAACTCTTGTCCGTTTAGTATGACACTTTAGAAAAACCAGACAGGATCTCTAAAGTATACCTTGTATTTTATAAGGGAAAGGGTCTCCATTAGATACATTAATCAATTCGATTCAACTGAACTGAACTGTATGAAGTGTTTATTTTGACACACCCCATGACCGCGAGGTCAAAATGCTTGGCAACGACAGATTAAACGTTTAAAATAATACATAAAATTGATGGCACATGTATATATGGTGTGTAAATATGCTTATTGCAGTGTAAAACCACGAGTTAGAGGGCGGATCCCAGAAAAGAAAATGAGACTTGCCAAATACTACATCATCATTACCGTGATACACTGTCAGTGAATGTAACAATAGATGCTATCCTTCCTCCATGGTCAGACCAATATATCCCTCATCACTTGTTGGCATGCTACTCGATAAGTATTTCGTTTCGTAGACGATTTTTAACTGTATGATGGGAGAGCAGCAGAAGATTTGTCACTTCATTAGTTGTTGTTTTAAAGGGGAAATGCTGTGGCAAGCCCACCGATGTTTAAGATGATGTTGATTGCTGAGAGAAATGTGTGTATTTGGTAGTTTAATGTAGTTTAAGGTATATTACAATAAAGCGGGCAATTATTTCTGCCATGAAATAATAAAAATTACTTTTGAGAGCTTTTTGTATCGAGTCCCGTCTAGCCCGCTGGTCATTTGTCTAAGAGTCGTCGCCGGGGGCAGCAAACAAAATCGTAAAAATATGACGTCATAACACGGAGTCCCCCCTTTTTGTCTAGTACTGCATAACTGACCTATCACCGTTAACCACGCCCCTTAGACAACCCTATGGGAATTTGTGCACTAATTTTTGTTCGTCTCAGATTTTGCGCGTTCCACATGGAATTATAGTTGATGTGATTGGATAACAATTCACAGGCTGCGTTTACGCGATTCTCGATAGGTCAATTCCGGAACGTGTTGTCAAATCTCTGTCATATGACATC
>JAULKO010340712.1:0-12420 GCA_032356045.1 Mediaster aequalis | reverse complement strand
TTGACGGATAGTGTTTAGCCAATGAACATTGGTGTTTAGGAATTGGATACGTAATGTTAAGCTTCTAAACATGTTTAAAAAGTGATAGCAAGATTGTGTTTAATTGCCAAACACAGTTTTTGCAGTGTATCTTATTCCTTTAACCTATCTTTATGTGAAACTAGGCCATTGTTTAATGTTAAATTTAAATAAAATACGGAAATTAAAGTGAGTGTGCCCCGAATTTCTTTTAATCATTTACTTTCCAAGTACCGAAATTTCTTTGCGGACGGTGGCACCAGTCGACCGTACAAAGTTATTTTCCCGATGAAGATCCACAAGGTGCTACTTTGGTGTTTCGAAATGTGTCGCCTGTAACTGGTGAGTTTGGCAAGGATTTCACAGGCCTAGTTTAACGGCACTTCCGCAATGTCGAGGACAAGACTCGTGATTTGAAGCTGTTCGTGATGAAGGCATATATGTGGACGTCAGCCATGAACACACAGTGGAGTTACTCAGCGTAGTAAATCGTTTAGTCCGTGAATAAATCCGAAGACATCCGCGAGTAATGTCACAGTCAATGGTAGTTTAATGATGAATATGTTTTTCTTAAAATCTGGTTTTCCTTTGCAAGGCAGTTCCTTCAGTCCCTCGTCCCCCCCCCCCCCACACACCCAACCTTATATTTGGGGATAGCGGGGTATTTGCATGGTTCTCCTATTATCCCTCTTCATTAAAGCTCAAAAAAGCCATCCTCGTGAAGGTACCGTTGTTCCCATTGTGTGAATTCCCCAGAAGGATGTCCCTACAGGCACAGGCGTCGCTAGACCAATTTGAATGGGGGGGGGGTGTCACACCCCCCACACCCCCCTCTAGCGACGCCCGTCCCTACAGGAACACAGGTTTTGTACCCCGAAGATTTCCTGTTGTCTTTCCAAAATTGTACAAGCGGGGGGAGGGGGGGGGAGGGGGGTGTACTATTTGTCGCCGTTGGTGACGCTATTTAACCTCTTAACCATACACTCAAAATAAGACCCCTACAGGGTTTATGCTTAGACGTAGGCCCCTAAAACAAAAATTATAATAATAATAATAATACAAAAAAAATACGAGCAGGGGGGTTGGGGGTTTCACCCCTGACACATCCACACAGTCGGCTGTAGTTTCAGTCGGATATTGGGGTATAGATTATAGTCTCCAATCTGGTTCTGTTTGATTCCGACTTAAATGATCAGATTCGCCGATGAGACTTTCAGTAAAATACACAGTAAGAGAACAAGAACAGGCACACAACAATTGTTGCAAAGGTCATATGAGAAAAGTATGGATAGCGGTTGCACAGGAAAACTTCTGTTTATTTGATGCAAGATACAAGCAGGAAATTGAGTTCGGAAAAGTTACGATTTAAAGATCGGCACATGTAGCTCTATTGAACGTTTTTCTCAAGTTGTAATCACTGAAAGTGAAATTACCACCAGTATAAACATCACATCAGGTGTTACTGTCCTACATTCCAGTATTCTCGTATAATAAATCACCACTATTTTGTCCATTTTCAATATCCTTTGATCATACATTTATACGTATCTTGTTTTCTGTCACTATCAAAGCGAAACGATTACTCATTGCGTTTAGAATAATAATAAACGTACCTCCGATGAAGCAGTGGGCCACGTGGGACCTGTCGTGGTGAGTCACCAACAAGAAAAGAAATAAAAGAAAAGAGCGCACGAAATGATTTCGAGCGCGCGAAATAATGAACTGAAATTATTTCGTCCTGAAGAATTGTTTGTTGAATGTCCCTTTACGGGCTCCGTAGCTATCACCATCAAAATCATTTAACAATTTATAATACCAGCTATCACATTTCCCACAATGAGAGTGAAATTATAATCATGATTCACTGAGTGAAGAAAACAACACATTTTTATAATAACCGGTGAAGTATACAACTATAACACCGTTTAATACTCGGCACAAAGCCTTGATGAACAAGACTTCAATCACATTGCCATGGCATGTTCTACAATGGATCCCTACTAAACTCCAAAGTACACCTTAACGAAAATGTGCAGTTCACGTAAAATGTACATGCTGTTGACTGCAGTTTTACCTTAAAATTCAAGAAGGATAAGCGAACACGTTTATATTTAACTGTCGTTTTTCATAAATACTTTTCTATTGTTAGGTTACTCGTTGTTTTCCATGCATGTCTTATTTGGGGCCAAATTTGAGGCTACATTGCAGGTAATGGATTTTCAGCCAAGATTTTTAATTTTTACAGAAAAGTAGCCACATTTTGATCTTATATACATGTACTTAAAAAGGCAAAAATGAAAATCGACAATTAAATATGAACGTGTTAGCGGTGTTTTCTTCTCAAATATTAAAAGTTCAGTATTACTATTTTGTAGGGCATGATACCATTTCATGGGGAAAATTTCATTTACTGGATTCTAATTGTCATTTTTCTTGAAAGGTTCGCAGAAATTGAAATAGGAATGTTGGTTTAAAAAGTTCTGGAAAAAAAATGATGCATACATCATCAGTAAAGGTTTCGATGTATCATTGTGTTTTAGTAATTTATCGAGACTTTGGAGAGGAAAAGTCATGGGGCGTTCCCGCCCACAAAATACCCCTTCCTGGACGTGACGTCAACAACGGTAAAACCATTGTTTGCCACGCCCCGACACACACACATACACCGTGAGTTTATTACACGGCTCCGGATATCAGGGCGAGGCAAGCAATGTTTTTATCGCCGATGACGTCACAGTCAGAAAGAGGTATTTTATGTGGGCGGGGGCACGCCCCGTGATTTTTTCTGTCCTAAGTCTCTATCCAATACTAAAACACAGAAATGATTTGTTTATCATTGTTTCAGAACCATTTATATCAATGTTCCTATTGCGATTTATGTACACCTTTAAAACAATTATGATGTCCAGGTATAGGATATTACGTCATCGTGATTTTCTTAATCAAACTAACTTTGCAGTAATCGAAGTTTTACCTCATTTTTATATGGGCTTGTCAGTTTTGCCTAATTAAATTGATTCATGCAATCAGAACAAAAGTCATATATACTTTGCGAATGCCTTTGTTAAAGTTTGTCCAACTAACAAAATAACACTCTGCTTTCACTGTACATTTTCACCTTTGTTCACAATAGCGAGCAAAGGGACTCAAAAACGTTTGTGATCAAGCAATCATTGATTCCATATGGTATTTATTTACAAAATGGTTGAAACAATCACAGAAACGATTAAACAGCACGTTTAAAGCTTGATCATACATATCACTTGAAAAGTACAAAGCCAACCAAAAGACGGCGTGAGTACCAACATGAAACACTTACATCACGATATTTGATTTTTTTTGGACGAAAAACAACAATTGTGGCAATTTACAGAAAAGCTGATTATGATACAGTGCCACCGTCAGTAATATTCTGATTACGTCTATCAAGAATGAAATGTCCCGATTGTAGCAAAATATACATGCTTGCACAGATCATTATACCAAAATGTGAACGGTGCTCAGAAGCTGGGTATAAAAACAAATTCTATCCTCAATGTCAGAAGATGGAATTCTTGCGTCGGGGATGATGTAATTTTAAAGAGAATTGTTGCCCTTTCCCGACGTTTCATATGAAGTACAGTATGCTCAGTGCTTTCCGAGAGCTGTGAGAAAAAAAACACACTTTACAGGCTTACTCGGGTGGTACTCGAACCCACGACCTCTTACTTACTAGTGCAGACGTCTTAACCACTCGACCACCGAGCATGCCGGGGCCGGCTAGCCGAATCGGTGGACTCGACTCGGCCAGCCGAACCGGCAAGCTCGTTGGTCGAGTTTTTAAGACGTCTGCACTAGTAAGCAGGAAGTCGTGGGTTCGAGTCCCGACCGAGTAAGCCTGTGATTTTTTTCCCCACAGCTCTCGGAAAGCATGTGAGCATACAAGTGCTTCATATCAAACGTCGGGAAATGACATTCTGAGCGAACTTTGAATAATTTCATCTGCCCTTTACATACTCTCTACCCATGAGATTTGCTCACGTTTGACTCCACTAGAGAATTTGAATTCCAATGAAAGTTCTCTGCAATGTTGTAGTCTTGTCTTTGACCTACATTAAATTGGGAGGGTTGACCTCTTTTGCAACATCACGTATTCGAAAGTGAAACCAGAAAGTGAAATGTACACATTGTTTTTGTGTGACAAAGACTTACCTGTCCAGGAGTTAGTCTACTTGTCAAACTGTACGGTGCGCTGTTTGACGACAATGCACACACAACTATAGCTTGATATAAACTGACAGGATAATATTAGCCGGTGATTTCTCAAATGTTAGCCAAGAAGGCGAACTGCCAAATACATTAAATGCAAAACACATTCATGTTTAACTACGAATGTTAATTTTTCCCTAAACATTTACACATGATTTTGTTATCTATGTCTTCTTCTTTTTTTTTTCTTTTTTTTTTTGGGGGGGGGGAGCAAATTGGAGGCTTTATTGCAGGTAATCGACTTTCATGCCAAGATTTTTAATATTTACTGAAAGGTATAGCTACGTTGTGCTCTTATAAAAAGGCAAAAACGGTTGAATCTAATGTCTGTGGAAACAATAATGTTGCTGCCACGGGCTCCATTGGCCATAGGGTTTGCTTTCTGAAACTTCGCATCTTACTTGGATTTCGTTGTCTGATGTCACGAGCGCAGAGATGATTAGTCGATTTCTTGAAGTTCTGAACCTGCCCTTGGTGTTAATAATTGAAATAGTCTGGTTGTCTTGCCCCTTTACGATCCATGTAAACGTAGATGAGTCTGAATGTGGGTTACTATCACAGCGAAATTAGAACTAGTTTGTCACTTTGAAGGACTATGGCAGATGAGCTCAGGTGTGTTTGACAGGTGGCTTTGGCAATAATGGTAAGCAATGCTGGATTGGAGCTGCCGTACGTTCCACTTACGAAACTGTCGCAGAGGTAATCTCTACTATCAGCCGAAGTAACAATCTTTATTTCCAGCGTGTAGATTATTCCATCTACAGTGCTATTTCAAAGACACTGAATATTTCTCAACATCAGACACAATGACGAGATTGGAGCAGCGGGTCAATAATTCGCGCTCGTCCCTGCCTATTGGCTGCTTCGCCCAGTAGATTAAATCAGTTGGCAATCAACGATATAATTGGTTTTACAAGTAAACATTGCAGTTCCACCCTCTGTCACATTCTGATTCCGTGGATTCAGACTGAAATGCATGGATTCTGCTGCACGTGAGACATGCGTTAAAATGCACAAAAATATAAGAACAACAGGTGCCATTGTTGCAATGATCACCTCCAATTAGAAATGAAATTGCTGCAATGAAATTGCTGCATATTAAATTGTTATATTATTCGATACAAGTAGGACAAAAATAGCGTATCAAAAATGATTGGATGTTTCGTATATAGTTCTGTGAAAAAATCCCGTGCTAAGCTGAAAGTGGAAATAGTCATACATGTCAATGTTACGACAGGTTTGCTGAATGAGTTTCCAGTCTGTGTGTTTGTAGGGGAGTAGGGTTTCAAAATATGTTAGAAAGGAGACACCAGTGTTTGTCATTACCAATATCAATACATTTTGATGTAAACAAAAGTGACAAACCATTGTTACAATAAGCCAAATCGGAATACAGTGCGTCTGCGCAGAAATAAAAAATCATAGTATAAACAAACTTTCGCCATGTACAAGGTGTACCAGTAAATTTTACTTTAAAAAAGGTTTGTCTAAAACTCAAGTGGGAGGGGGACTAATCTTTTTAACAGGTCACAGTTCATGCTCTATACGTTTACTGATCTGTAAAGTTTTTGTTTTACGTTTGGGCAAATTCGTGAAAATTGAAAATTACCAGTTTCACCATTGACTAGCGCACAAAATCGAGCCGTGTTTACCCAAAAGTAGCCAGTGATCGGCCTACTGCGCATACACAATACAGTCGCATTTCTAATTCCGATTTGGCTTACAAGCATTATCATCCCCCCCCCCGATTTTGATATTAAAGCGATGCCCCAATTCTTTGAAGTTCGAATAACTCAACATCCATGTATCTGTGAAGCAAAGCAATTTTTATACAACAAACTTTTCAACAACCATGCTGTCAGATATATCTGATGGCAAGTCGAGAGTTTTGCAACACGAAAAGTCTGTGGGAGCTTGAACACGTCAAGCCAAATATGCAAACATCAGGAAATTACTTTTTGGCATCTAGAATTTGATTTCTTTACCTTGAACCATTGCTGCACTCAGATGACATTATTGAAGTAACTATACGCTGCACATTATCCAAACATGATCAAGTAGGCCTTTTGCGATACCTCAATCCGGTACACTGACTTGTTCAAATATTTGACAGATTTGAACTTCGAATTCTTCAGACTTAATTAATGGCGCTGTTGCTGTATCACAATTTTCGGTACAAGCTCTTGTCATAATTCACCTACGTCACCATATTGCGCTAAATGTAAACAATGCCACCACGTGTGGACCGCCGTGGGGTGATTGTATATAGTACATGTATCCTATGGGCAGGTTAAACTACATGTACTTGCAAGCGCACCGGCAACGCAGCACGCTTGACTAGTTTATTTTGAATAAGCACTTAATTGCCATAACATAACCACTTCATTACCATCACAACACCCTGCGGTCCAACATGAGTTGTGACATCACAGGAAAAAGGTCTATAGTTACGTAAGAGACGCCAAGCACCAATATAGTGTTCACAGTGTGTGAGAATGGCACCAGGGCACCAGACCTATAGGTTGTTTTTCGACTCAAAAAGTAAATGAGCAGTAGCGAAAGTTAGAAGGTGACGTCACGTGCGAAGGGTCTAGCCCCCCTAACAAATTGGCTCTAGAACCGCGCCTGCCTAGACCTAGCTCTAAATACAAGATTCGGACGCGGCCATATTTTGTCGGGATATCTCACTCAGTTTATTAGTACTTGAAAGCATTCGGAAACCTCGCAAATTATAAGCAATCGTTATCCATCTGCAGAAAATGTTGACCCCCAAACTCCCCTCTGGATCTACGCCTGCAACGCACCACCCCCCCTTCAGTACACGTCATACAGACGACCATCAGGCAATATTTGAATGTTATTCGGTACAGTGTAAAGATCTTCTCCAACCTTAAATCGTAACGGAGTAACGTCCGACCCACTCTCGTCAGAAGGGTCTTCAGAGGAAGACTCGACCATGTCATATTTAATTTCATTCGGCACTGTGTACAGATCGTCTCCAACCTTGACTCGAGCAAGACTTGAATCCGGCCTGTGCTTTCTCCTGAAGTAACTGTTGTCTGCCCCATCAGCATGTTCTCGCGGAGAAGAGACGGACCTCTCAAAGGTGTGACGCAGGCGCTTTTCTGGCAGCGCGTAGAGTACCCCGTCGACCTGCACGTGGGTTGGGCTCTGGCCTGCCGACGAAATGTCTCCTTGAACCCGGAGTGGTACAGGTGTATCCACTGCTCCTAATTCAATTGAACGGGAACTGTACATATTAATGTCACTTCCAAGGAAGGGGACAGACGGCCTCAGCGTTGGGATGCCATGAGTGACTGACTGAGATACGATTTGAGGAATTCGAGCTTTGCGCGGATAGAAGGCGATGCAAACGAGGGTTGTCATGAACAGCACAGCTATGATACCGCCGATTATCGCCCACAGTCCGAGGTACTGCGGCTTATATGTGACTTTCTGTACGGTGGCTTCAGTTTGACTATAACTGCTAACGAATTCAACGTTTGAGGTTAGCTCTTGCGTGGAGGGATCCCCCCATGGCTCAGTTGAACTTAACCTCTGTGGAAACAGTGTTATCTGGAGCCAAGGGCTAAACTGCTTGCAGTATATGGTGTATGCAACTTCACATCTTATTTCGCTGCTGTTGTCCGAGATCATGAGCGGAGAGATAACCAGTTCATCTCCCAAATTTGCAAATCTACCCGTCGTGTCTCCAGGTGAAATCGTTTTGATGTCGGTGTCCTTCACGAGCCATGTGAACGTAGGTGAGCCTGGATGTGAGTTAATATCACAGCGAAAGCTCCCCGGACCATCTTCAACCAGCGCCTCGCTTTGATTGATTATGACGGAATTTAGGTGTGTTTGGCAGATAGTTACGATGAGCCATGCGGATTTGGAATGGGAATATTCACTCATGTTGAAACTTGTACAGAAGTACTCCTTACTATCAGCATAAGTAACATTCTTTATTTCCAGTGTGTACATTGTTGCATCTCCAGTGCTATTCAAAGACACCGAATATTTTTCGGCATCAGATGCAGTGGTAATATTTTCGCATCGGGTCAATAGTGTATGATTATCACTGGTTCCATTTTTCCAGTAGATTTTATGAGTTCCGCAGTCAACGTAATAGTTGGTTTGACACGTAAAAGTTGCAGTTCCACCCTCAGCCACACTCTGGTTATGTGGATGCAGACTGAAATGGTCAGATTCTGCTGCAGATGAAACTTGCAGTAAAATGCCCACAAAGAATAATCGAACACCAGGAGCCATTGCTGCTCAAAAAGTATCCAAATGAAGAATGATATTCTCCAGTCATAATCTTGGCTTTAAATATAACGTGCTAGCTACCGTACAGAAACATGCGGCTCCAAGTTTCGTTTCTACGTTTTTCCGAGGCTGTATTTATTTAGAAACTTGTTTCGATGTTTCCTTCCTTCGTTTCTTCCCAACGGCTGTAATAAAGTCATTGAAAGGAGTTAAATGGCAGAATAAAAGCCTAACGCGTTCGTTTTTAACTACGAATTTTCATCTTTCACTTTCTATTATTCATTTTACGTCTTATTTGGGGACAAAACGGGGGCTATACCGCAAGTAATTGATTTTCAGCCAATGTTTTTAGTTTTTACTGGAGAGTGGCCACATTATGATCTTATATCTTTAAAAAAGCAAAAATTAACATGTTGCCGCCAAATTAATTTTTTGTAGCCTGACTGTTCTCCAAATATGACCAAGATTTCCGGAAGATTTTTTTCCAATTTGCCCTGGGCTTTACATAACTTATTAATCTCTCGATCCATCTTTTCTATCTTTTTTTCCAAACTGACAAAAACAACAATAACAAACAAACAAACATCCGAAACATAAGGCGCAGGACCGTTTGACATGATTATTATGATTATCATTTAGCTAAATCCCCATTTTTGTTTGTGTCTCGCTGTTGGGAGGCAAGCCTTCGACGATCTTTAAAGGTTTTACGAGTGCAGGGGCTTAGAAAGGGCAAACAGGTCAAACAGTAAAGAGGAAACGCTTTTTTTTAAAGAGCATTTTAATATTATACACATATTTCGGCCTCGGGAAATAGGACCCTAGTCCCTCGGGGCACATAGACGTACATGTACACTAGTGCCCGAATAATGGCAGTCAATATGTGTTTTATAACACACCACAATCCAAGTGATCAGTCGTCGATGTCCGTGCTGCAAGAAGCCGCCATTTTTCATGTTATGATGAACCTTGACAACCCCAGGGGCGCTGTAACCAGTCAACAATTGATGAGTATAGTGCCTGACCGGGACCTATACTCAGGAATAACGCGCGCGCGATACCTGACGCGTGTCTAGTTCACGCTCGGTGCAAATTTCATGCACTAGCCTATTATTAGTGAATCCCACGTGACTGCGTGTTAGCCAACTAGGATAAAGAACCAGCACGATGTGTGTTATAATATACACATATTGACTGGCAATGAGGATACTAGTGTACGTCTATGTGCCCCGAGGGACTAGTGAGTGATCACAAGAGGGTCCTATTTCCCGAGGCCGAAGGCCGAGGGAAATAGGACCCTCTTGTGGTCACTCACAGGCCCGAATAATGCCAGTCAATATATGTTTTAACATATAACACACCACAATCCAAGTGATCCGTCGTCGATGTCCGTGCTGCAAGAAGCCTCCATTGTTCATGTTATGATGAACCTTGACAACCCCAGAGGGTGCTGTAACCAGTCAAAAATTGATGAGTATAGTGCCTGACCGGGAACTGTACTCCGGTGTATACGAAGCTATACTGATCCGCTTTTAATGTGAAACTGGGATATTGGTGTTTTGGGGGTAGGTATGGTTGCAAGAACTTGAGGGCGCTCTTCACAAAGGTAATACCATATGTAAATACACGCACCTGTCAACATGGCCGCACATCAATCGCATGAGTTTCGTATGATTTTAAGTTTTTCATTTTGCGCAAAAGACGCTTATTTTTCCCATGGTAAAGGCAAATCTGGGGGATGATTCTATGGGCCACCCCCGGCCAAAAAGTTGGGGGGGGGATATATCCCCCATCCCCCGGGATCTCCGCCCATGGATGTAAGCAATGCCACCACGTGTGGACCGCCTTGGAGAGTAATTATTGTAGATATATGGGGCAGGTTAAACCACATGACACACTTGGGGGTTTGTTTGAGTAAGCACTTCATTGCCGTCACTGTACAAGGTGGTCCAATACGAACTGGTGACGTCACATGAAAAGGGTCTATAGACGTCTTCGCATTCTCAAATTTATCCGGATAACCTTTGACTTTTATTATGTATAACCACGGAACCGTGGGTTGATCACTGTCAATTCTTGTATGACCTAGGTCGTTCGGGAATCTGAGTCAAACTGCACATGCGTATAGTTTGAATACCGAAAAGGTTTATTGCCGAATTAATTGGATTCCGTATATAGGCCTAGTATGGTAGAATTTTAAAACTCGTGATTTGAAGTTGCGGGGAAATTAATTTGCATGTAACTGACCATGGATACATGTCTGAATGCATCACGGTCTTAATTCCCTCCTCCATAACTTGTCTTATACGACATGAGTATAAGCTCACAATAACGACGACAACAACAAGGAGGAGAAGGTGACAAAGTGCTCTCTCTTGTACGTCAGTGACAATACACACTAATATATGCGGCCTGACATCCCTCCTCACCCCGTGGAGTGACGGGTGACATGTCCAGATAAGCGTTTGAAACTTACTACCAGTGACAGCTTGTATGCGATTAATCCCTTTTAACACTTTTAACACTTGTCTGACGTCGCCCGGAAATAGTTCGTAGGAATTAAGCAACCGGTGCACTCTATATTTGGAAAACGAACACAATAGTTATGACACAAGTAACTGTTGCAGTTCCACTGATTTTCACTTGTTGACGTGAAATACATGAAATAAGTGCAAGAACAACTTGAAAAATTGTTGCGAAGTTAAACTCTCTGCTCGTTGTGTATTACACTTTCTTTTTATTTGATACAATAACAGTAACAATGTGTATATTTATAAAGCGCATATTATCCACCCTGATTATGGCGCTCAAGGCGCTACATTATTACCCCTGCTCATCAGACCCATCAATCTTTCCTGAAACCTCTTCAACTCCCTGTGGGAGTAAGCATCCCAGTATGCAAGCTACGCTCACTGGGCTAATCAAACACATAACCACCACTGCCTTCTAGGTACATGTATACCCATTTACTCCAGGGTGAAGAGAAGCAACTTAAATCTTGCTCAAGGATACAAGCACCATGACCCCGTTGGACGCGAACCCGCAATCGGTAGTATCACCCAGATCTTCAGTTCAATGAACTAGACCACGACGCCTTGGTACTCCACAAGCAGGAAATAAGCTCAACAAACTGCTTATTACATTCATACACACGCGCTCTATAGTATTTACTGAAAGTGAAAATCATGAAGGATGAGGGTTAAATCACGTGCCATTGCAGTATTTTCCACTGCTTTATTTATAGATACGTGTCAAGGAGTCATGACAGTATAATCACTTTTAATATTCCTTGGTATAAAACAAGATTATCCTGCTCATGTATGTGTACGTAGGGTACATTTAATCATAATTATTAATAAATCATTAGTCAAAGCGAAACCACTTGACTTTCACCCCCCCCCCCCGAAAAATGGACCAAAACCTATCTACTATGTGGTGTCGAACCCAGGATTTGTCAGAGGGAAGGCCGAGGGGTAACCTGTTTGAATAATTTTCCAGTCGGGGACATTAATTCGGGGTAAAAAGAAAATCGGAAGGAAAAATTCGAGGTAGCCTTTTGGACATATTATCTTGCTGAAAACTTTTCGGGGAAACAACTTTTTCAGTTTTGGCGCCACCGTCTGCCCAATCGTCGCTGGAAATTGCCGCTCCTGGAGAGGACGTAACTGACGCCAACAACAATTGTACTGAGTAACTCAAAATAGATCATGGATGCTGTGAAATGTGTTGCAGAGCCGTGATGTTGATATGAACAGCGCTCTGGCTCTTCTTGTTCGAGTGGCATTTCCAAATTACTTTAAGCCCTTTTCCTCTCGATCCAGGGCTTTGCAAACTTTGGACAGGTGACAATTTGGAGTGTCCTTGCTCCCCGCCGGTTGCCACCACCCG